>JACEEZ010019081.1:455000-660000 GCA_016584305.1 Chionoecetes opilio | reverse complement strand
GCCTAGGTATAGATAACTTCTAAAACATACGTTATTGACTATATAATATCATAGAGTAGCATTTACCTCGCCTCCTCAACTATAACCTACTTGGTTATTTGGTTAAATGCATGTTTTACAGACTCAGGTTCTATACAATATACATATAGAAGAAAATCTTTCTTAAAATTATACTTTTGTTTTTTAAGTGCAGTGGAATAAGCCATATTTTTCTTTCAATTTGACCAAACTTTTCACCAAATTGTGAGTTAAAACTGCCAGCGACCACTGGCATTTCGGAGTTGCAGTTCTCTCTAATTGAGGAAACCTTGATGTAGGGTGATGGGTAATGGGTGAGTGAATGGGTGGGGTGAGGGTAATGGGTGTGGGGTGATGGGTGAGTGAATGGGTGGGGGGTGATGGGTTGGGGGTGATGGGTGATGGGTGAGGGAATAGGTGGGGGGTGATGGGTAATCTATCTATAATAATATAAGCGAAAGTGTGTCTGTCTGTCTGTCTGTGTGTGTGTGTGTGTGTGTGTGTGTGGTGTGTGGTATAGGTTCCGCCCACCCGTGGCGCCAAACACCTCATATGGCACTTTTTTGGAATCAGGTGACCAGGGGAAGGTCATAAGCCCACTTATGAGATGATCCGATAATTTTTTTTTTTTTTTTTTTAGCAGCCAAATTAGCGAAAATTTGTGAAAACAAAAGTGGGTTGCGAGAATTGAGGAAGCCTTGATGTAGGGTGATGGGTAATGGGTGAGTGAAGGGGTGGGTGATGGGTAATGGGTGTGGGGTGATGGGTGAGTGAATGGGTGGGGGGTGATGGGTGATGGGTGAGGGAATAGGTGGGGGGTGATGGGTAATGGGGAGTGAATGGGTGTGTGGTGATGGGTAAGGGTGAGTGAATGGGTGGGGGGTGATGGGTAATGGGTGAGTGAATGGGTGTGTGGTGATGGGTAATGGGTGAGTGAATGGTGGGGGGTGATGGGTAATGGGTGAGGTGAATGGGGTGTGGTGATGGTAATGGGTTTGAGTGAATGGGTGGGGGGTGATGGGTAATGGGTGGTGAATGGGTGTGTGGTGATGGGTAATGGGTGAGTGAAGGGGTGGGGGGTGATGGGTAATGGGTGAGTGAATGGGTGTGTGGTGATGGGTAATGGGTGAGTGAATGGGTGGGGGGTGAGGGTAATGGGTAAAGTGAATGGGTGGGGGGGGGATGGGTAATGGGTGTGTGGGATGGGTAATGGGTGAGTGAATGGGTGGGGGGTGATGGGGAATGGGTGGGGGCGATGGGTAATGGGTGAGTGAATGGGGGGGGGTGATGGGTAATGGGTGGGGGGTTGATGGGTAAGGGGGTGAGTGAATGGGTGTGTGGTGAGGGGTAATGTGTGAGGGGAATGGGTGGGGGGTGATGGGTAATGGGTGAGTGAATGGGGGGGGGTGATGGTAATGGGTGAGTAAAAGGGTGTGTGGGTGATGGGTAATGGGTGGTGAATGGGTGTGGGTGAGGGGTTTAATGGGTGAGGAAGGGTGGGGGGTGATGGGTAATGGGTGAGTGAATGGGGGGGGGGTGATGGGTAATGGGTGAGTGAAGGGTGGGGGGAATACATTACATTTCTACATCCATGATTTCAGGAAAGTTAGAAGGGGCTATCTGGAGAGTCCATGTTTGGTGGGCCGAAGGGCTACCAAACACAGGTTCGGCCCCCAATAGCCCTCCGCAGGAGCTAGCCAAAAAGTCCGCCCGGAGGGCGGCTTTGCGGCTAGTAATAATATAAGCGAAAGTGTGTCTGTCTGTGTGTGTGTGTGTGTGTGTGGTATAGGTTCCGCCCCCCGTGGCGCAAACACCTTCATATGGCACATTTTTGGAATCAGGTTGACCAGGGGAAGGTCATAAGCCCACTTATGAGTTTGATCCGATCACTTTTTTTTTTTTTTTTTTTTAGCAGCCTATTAGCGAGAATTGTGAAAACAAAAGTGGGTTGGAGAATTAGAGAGAACTGCAACCCCGAAATGCCGGGGGTCGCTGGCAGTTTTAACTCACAATTTGGTGAAAAGTTGGTCAACTTGAAAGAAAAAATATGGGCTTATTCCACTGCACTTAAAAACACAAAAGTATAATTTTAAGAAAGATTTTCTTCTATATGTATATTGTATAGAAGCCTGATTTTGTAAAACATTGTATAATAACCAAAATAAAACCAAGTAGGTTATAGTTGAGGAGGCGAGGAAATGTTACTCTAGATATTATACAGTCAATAAAAGTATGTTTAGAAGTTATCTATACCTAGGCAGTCATATGTTCCTGTTATTATTTTGTATCAATCAGATAGAAAGCCTGGAAGTGCAATGAGTCGACGCGTGAAGTAGCAATGTTTTGATTTAATCTCCCCGCCGCGGCGTGTCGCCTCCACAATTATAACCTACATTGTCGCAGCAACAAGCCGATTTCGGCATTCTTTATTCTTCGTTTTTCCAAGGCATTGCTTATTGTATTTTGACAAGCGTTTGCCAGACGCAGCAGTACTGTCTTAGGGAAAACAGTGTGACATCGCCCAAATTTTACATGCCACAATATACATGTTAAAAATATATTTAAACTTTGCTACTCGAGGCGAGTAATTTGCATTAAATTGCTATTATAGAACGTTCAATCGTAATGCCCTGTCATGCATACACTTACAAAAACAACAGAAGAACGTTCTTTTTTAGTATTCAGATGCGGTGCATCAATATTCATCGCGAAATTGATTTATGAAAAATATTAGTCGCGGAGGGAAAACACAGTAGACCAACCTTTGAGTTAAAACTGCCAGCGACCACTGGCAAATTTCTCGAGTTTTAGTCTCTCTAATTGAGGAAAGCCTTGATGTAGGGTGATGGGTAAGGGTGAGTGAAAAGGGTGGGGTGATGGGTAATGGGTGTGGGGTGAGGGTGAGTGAATGGGTGGGGGGGTGATGGGTGAGGGAATAGGTGGGGGGTGATGGGTAATGGGTGAGTGAATGGGTGTGTGGGATGGGTAATGGTGGGGTGAATGGGTGGGAGGTGATGGGTAATGGGTGAGTGAATGGGTGGGGGGTGATGGGTAATGGGTGAGTGAATGGGGGGGGGTGATGGGTAATGGGTGAGTGAATGGGTGGGGGGTGATGGGTAATGGGTGAGTGAATAGGTGGGGGGTGATGGGTAATGGGCGAGTGAATGGGTGGGGGGAATACATACATTTACAAACCATGAATTTCAGGAAAGTTAGAAGGGGCTATTTTGGAGAGTCCATGTTTGGTGGGCCGAAGGCCCACCAAACACAGGTGGGGGCCGAAGGCCCACCAATAGCCCTCCGCAGGGGTAGCCAAAAAGTCCCCCCGGAGGGCGGCTTTGCGGCTAGTAATAATATAAGCGAAAGTGTGTGTCTGTCTGTCTGTCTGTCTGTCCGCGATAGGTGCCGCCCCCGGCGGAATCCCATCATAGTCACAGTTTTGGAACCAGCTCGACCAGGGGAAGGTTTTAAGCCCACTTATGAGATGATCCGATTACTTTTTTATTTTTTTTTATGAGCCTATTAGCGAGAATTGTTAAAAAAAAATTTGGGGGTTTCGAGAATTGAGGAAACCTTGATGTAGGGTGATGGGTAATGGGTCAGTGAAAAGGATGGGGTGATGGGTTATGGGTGAGTGAATGGTGGGGGGTGATGGGTTGGGGGTGATGGGGATGGGTGAGGGAATAGGTGGGGGGTGATGGGTAATGGATGAGTGAATGGGTGTGTGGTGATAGGTAATGGGTGAGTGAATGGGTGGGGGGTGATGGGTAATGGGTGAGTGAAGGGTGGGGGGAATACATAAAATTTCTACATCCATGATTCAGGAAAGTTAGAAGGGGCTATTGGAGAGTCTGTGTTGGTGGGCCGAAGGCCCACCAATAGCCGTAATGGGTGAGTGAATGGTCGGGGGTGATGGGTAATGGGTGAGTGAATGGTTGGGGGTGATGTGAATGGGTTGGCGTTAATACATACATTTCTACATCCATGATTTCAGGAAAGCTAGAAGGGGCTATCTGGAGAGTCTGTGTTTGGTGGGCCGAAGGCCCACCAATAGCCCTCCGCAGGAGCTAGCCAAAAAGGCCGCCCAGAGGGCGGCTTTGCGGCTAGTATATATATATATATATATATATATATATATATAATATATATATATCAATGTATCTTTTGATTTCACAGGTAGCTATATTTATGCGGTGCGGCAACCATTTATCAAAATAATTTCAAACAGCACCGTGTATGTAGTTTTCTTCACCTAACAAATAACAATACAGCGACAGGTTTCTTGTAAACGCTGGCCAGATGGAATCCACATGGCGGCAATGCGTCTGCAGAGGGCAGTGTTCACTAAACAGTCTGCGAGTGCATCTTTATTTTGTCCTCCTACTGAGTCCTGCCGTCAAATATCCACATTATTAATGGGCTTCGCTTTAAGTTTATAACTTTATATAGCCGATCATATTTGGGCATAAAGTCAAATAACATTAATGTTCTTTGGAGTAGCAGGAAATAGATATAATAATGCAGGTAAACCACAGCGTGGACCCCAACGTGAAGTAGTCTCTAGCTCTCTCTCATTATATTATGTGTGTAGTATGTGTGTGTGTGTGTGTGTGTGTGTGTGTGATGTACTTATTTAACACTATGTTCATCACAAATTTCTGTAGCCTTCTCTTCATCGTAATAACACCCGTGCGCCGGGTGCCTAAACGGAATGTGCGGGTGCCCCCATCATGAAGGAAATGGCCACGGATGGCCAGAGTAATATAAACACTGTTTAATATATATATATATATATATATATATATATATATATATATATATATATATATATATTATAGAGGCCTCTTCCATTTGCGACATTTCAAGAACCAGTTCACGGAACCCAAGAGTTCAGGCGTTCCATTTGCGCACGAAAACCTGGGTCCGAAGCAAAGCGCGTAGTGACTCAGCAAAACCCGTGAACTTTCTCTACTCACATTCATTGGTGGGTAGCTTGGGTAGAGTTTTCAGTTCATAACAAACAATGATCGCCTTGGGCCCTATTTCTCTTATCGTGAAGAGTTTTCCGCATGCACGAGTCGGAGAGGATGTCAGACGGCATAAAAGAGGCATACATGGCTGGTGGGGGCCATGCGTTCCCGCGATCTTAAACTTGATATGATCCCTTCACATAGCAGCTAGCTGAGTTATATCTCGTTATCTCTCGCTATCTCTCGCTATCTCTCTAGTCTCTCGTTATCTCTCTAGTCTCTCTTATCTCTCTCTCTCTCTCTCTCTCTTAAATTGCCTCGCCAGCTGAGTATGTTTATAAACAAAAAACGGGGTTTTTGCGTTCCATTTTGTGACACGCGAACCCAACCCTGAACTGAAAGAACTGGTTTATGCAACTTGGGCACAAATGGAAGAGGCCTTATAATCTTTTTTTGAGGAGGGGGAGGGGTTAAAAGGAAGATTTTGACCAACTCAGAATAAACATCAGGGGGTGACCCCCTTCCCCCCCGTTTGGAATCGGTCCGGTCCATTCTTGAGGAAGTCCCATAATAATGGGATGTCGGGAATTTCCATAATGGTGTCCCATTATGGTCTTCCTTCATCATCGCAAAGCATATCAATGTATATTCTGATAATCATCTATGCCCTTATCCTGCTCGGAGGCACACAAAGGCTTATTCACGTGGTACCCTCAAAGGCTGCTGCGCCTCACTGAAATGTGCAGGAAGTACAGTGAGTGGCCTAAGTCACAAAAGAAATGTCCTTCACTTGCAACGTGCTGCCATGTGAAACATCCACGCAAGTGGAACACACACACACACACGTGTAATCGCGACTCCGACTCGCGTGGACAAGACCATGGGTGAATAATATGACGGCCGACGTATGACTCCTAATGGAGTAAATCTAGACATTCACATTCAAACATGCCTCCCCGTGTAATTGAAATTTGTATATGAATACAAGAAATAATACATTCAATGATGAGTTACACAATCTTTTATACAGTAGTCTTTGGTTGCACCTTCAGCTAGTCTTGCCATCGTAATGACGGAGGCGTATTGAAGTCACGGAAGCTGGAGCACTTAGGTAGTATTTTCAACTGTTAAATCACAAGAAGGACTGATTGTCCATGAGAGACGGACAATAAGTGTTGTGTGTGTTTTATTCTATCTTTTTGCAACGCAACAAGGTTGATGACTTGAAAGTTGCAACGATGTATTACACAAATTAGCGACTGGTCTTCCTCAAATACCTCCTGCTAAAATATCTCAATTTATATTAACAGCCTCAACAGGATTATTTGTGGGTCAATAATGATGTTATAAGATATTCTATGATTTGTCGCCTATAAAACCTATAGTGATCACGTTTCCACACCCAGAAACACGTGATCACACTGCATATCCAAACCACAGTCTAATATTATAATATATAATATTACGCTAATATATTATGTAATAATAATACATATAATATTTTATATAATATTACCAAACTCCAAAACGCTTCTTGCCTAGCCGCGTTATCCCCGAAATTCACGCCCTGCGCACGCCTCCCCACTACCACATGCAAAACACTGCTTGCTCCAAGGCCATAGAAATATATATATTTTCCTTGGCCTTGGCTTGTCCATAATCAGTCCATATAGTCTCCCCATTACAACTTCTTGTCCCATCCTTCAGGAGCTATTAAAAATGCCTCGTGCCCGTCAATAACTGTCTGGTACCCATCCAGTCATTAATTATCCATAAGTGTGTTCCATGCTAATAATGCTGACGTATCAGTCTGCATCTTTACCTTGGGTAGGCTACTGGGTTGCCAGCAGGCGTGCCCCTCGAGACCGAGAACAATAATACCGCTTGACTACACTAATCAGGTGCGTGCTACAGTAAAGAGCACTCGAACCAGAGAGCGCTCTCTGCTCGAACAGCGTTATTCAGCTTTCCCTTACGATAATAATGTTTGCTCGAGGCAAAACAAGATTCTTGAGTTATATATTACTCTTACTACTACGTCTACTTTGGCAGCTACATGTATGCAACACACACACAACACTCGTGGCACAGTGGTTAAAGTCCTGCACAAGGATAATATACATACTATATAATATACTGCATACCCCTATATTATTTATTATCCTTGGTCCTGCATGTGACACTTGACGCGCGCAGGTTCAAGCCAGGCTCACGTCTTGGGATTTATTCATGGAAACGCGTGCAGTTATTGCCTCCCTTGCCTTGGTGATAGGGTGACTGCGATATGCTTTGTATATGGGGTCCCAGCTTTACCCAAATATCGGTCTCTATGAACTTAATGCTCTTTAAAAGAAAGGGTGACAGCTGGCGGTCCCGTGTCCAGCGCATGATCAAGGCCATGGGTGACAAACAACCACGCTCACACTAAGAATTCCATTTTGTATTCTGTGTGCATGGTTAGGCATAGGCATGATGCATATACAGAAGTTTCCACCATAATGCTATGCTAGTAGTAATTAAGTTACGTACGTTGGTGTACACTGCAGTACGCGCAGTATACGCCCTCCTGCCAACAGGTGCATCGGGGGTGGGTGACCGCAAATCGTGTAACTACAGTTAGGATTTGCAATTTGCTTAACAGCTCATGTTATACTTAAAAAAATATAATAATTATTTACTTTGCCACACTCTTACTTCAACTTTTTTTGGTATTAATTCTGGGCCCAGCCTTGGCCAGGCCACCTACATTTCCTCACCCCGGTTATACTACGCTTGGATATGGGATACCCCACTTGTTAAGATCGCACTATGCAACTGAATTATGGTTAACTCCGCGCCTGCCTGCCTGCCTGCCTGCAGTGCATAGCCAACGTATAGATACCAAATTAGGAAGGTGTTTCTGGGTGTGAGCATCCTGACAGCGCTCAACTTGCACCTCGTCCTCGTACTGATTGTAGCAAAAATTATGTTTTCGAGACACGCCATACATATCAAAAGCTATATTTGTGAAATATCTAGTTAAACATGCGAATTCCTGACTTATTTTCCACACAGCCACGAATTAACACACATAATACCGGTAAGCCGAGTTGCTTGACATGTTCCCTTACAATCGTTGGTTAACATTACATTGACATTCATGACACACAAACACAACGTTCATACCAAACAATTACACAACCTTTGGTCCACACCCACCAGTGCAAGGAGGTCAGTACATGCAAACAGGTTCGCGTGCTGTGCAGATTGGGTCGCCTCCACGATCATAGCAAGTATCGAATTCGGAGCCATTCGACACACACCCACCGCCTCACCATTCTAGGAATGTCACTGGCCTTTAACAGCACGTATTTGCGGCAACAGTGTGGAGGGTGCCAAATTCCCTTTCTAACGCCCAATCTCCATCTACTAATCGCCCGGAATAACACGTAATACCAAATACACCTGAATGTCTGCAGTCTCTAATTAAAAACCTTATGTAGAAAATATAGGTATGGCTCACTGACAACGACAAAATCCATATTGGCCTCACATGCAAAGGGAGAACATATGCGTACGTCTGGCAGAGCTGCACCACCAGCACTGCCAATAAGATAAAATTGCAGGCTCTCTTTAAAGTTTCTCTCTCTTTAATCATGTGTAATAGAGTGTATAATAGCTACGTGCTCTTATAATTTGTTCACCACCACCACAACGCTCTTCATTGCGCGCTTGACTCGTGACCGCCAGTTATTACTCTCGTGCCCACAGTCTATCTATTAGTCTGTGCTCGGTACGAAAGGATAAGTGAAAATTCGTAAGGCCTTCACCGGGGCTCGAACAAGGGACCACAGAGAGGCACCCCGCATGTTATCCGCTGGCCAAGCACTGGCACGCAGTAGCCAATAAACAAGCTTCTATTTTACTGAGATACATTCGTACTGTCCCGCTTTCATTGTCAACTTTCACCAAGTGTACTTTTCATTTTAAGTAAAAAGGTTAAATATAAATATATATATATATATATATATATATATATATATATATATATATATATATATATATATATATATATATATATATAATATATATATATATATATATATATATATATATATATATATATATTGAGAGAGAGAGAGAGAGAGAGAGAAGAGAGAGAGAGAGAGAGAGAGAGAGAGAGAGAGAGAGAGAGAGAGAGAGAGAGAGAGAGAGAGAGAGAGAGAGAGAGAGAGAGAGAGAGAGAGATTTAATGGCAAAACAAAAAGGGGGAAATGTGCCAGACATCAGCAGAGGTCATATGGCAGTGAGAGAGAGAGAATGACACTAATCATCCTGATTATATGACAGGAACTTCTATATATTTTCCCATTGTTCTATCTAATTGCAATATTAATGGAGACAATATTTCAGACCGATAAAAAAAGGAAATGATCTACCTTGAGGATTTTTGTCTCAGTCACAATATTCGTGAAGACGGATTTTTAGAAAATTAAAGCCCGGTTCAGACTACACGTATTTGCTACGTGCGTCTTGTTATCGTGACGTCACGATGACGTTACCTCGTCTCACTGGTCACTCCCGCTCGCTCTTATCAGAAAAAATTGCAGTATAAAACCGCCTTGCTTTCCTTACTTCCTCCCTTCTGTACCCCATGACACACCTATTACTCCCTTCACTATATCCCCCTTCACTCCCTGCCCTACCTATATGGCGCTATAATCCCTGACAACAGCGCTATTGCAAAGGTTACAATTGTGGATTCTGTATAGCGGGGTCCACAGGTGTTGCCACGTACATATCGCAGTCGTGACGCTATTTTTCAAGTCAGTAATAATTACTACCTATTGCACGGCCTGTAGAGGGTGTTGGTGGCGTAGCGTGATGCTGTAGGAAGGATGGTATATAGTAGCTACTAGAGGGGCACATGAGAGGGTTAGAACTAGAGAACACGAGAAATAACGCATGGAAAATACAGAGGTAGTGGTGGTGGTCGAACTTTCAAGCAGCGGTGCCGCTGTTCCGCCTTCAAGCAGCGGGACACAATATTTTCACATCATGTATGTCTTCCATTACTAATATTGTCTTCCAGAATCACTGATAATAAATATATTTCAAATCAGACCTTGGAAACAGCATTATTTTGATATTGCAAAACTTAGTTACTACGTATAATGTTCTATAAATTGTGGCACCACCGCTCACGCAGCCTGCCAAAAGATTTGGAGGCTCCGAATCTTTTGCCTTCAGACGCACGTCTTTCAAGGTCACACAAGCAGGAAGTGACGTCACGGTGACGTCACGTTGACAAGATGCACGTAGCAAATACGTGTAGTCTGAACCCCGCTTAACTCACCTTAAAAAACGCAGCCAGTTTTCCTCTACTCCCGATTGTTTTTCGGGCGTTGCATCCTTAACCGGATATGTCACTTTGTATTAAACTGTACACATATTCATATTCAACTCGGCATAATCTGAAAAAAGATCTTGTATCTTGCATCAGAGGTTCAAAGGTTAGAGCAAAATCTCCGTGTATATTCCTCTTTTTTCCAATAATTGCGTTGATTTCATTCCATAAAAAAATGTTTCAATTATGAGAACTTGTGATTTCAAATTATTTATTATAAATGATAGCTACATATTACATTTTCAGTAATAACTGGCAGTAACTAAAAATATCAATTCTATACTGCAATGCGATGAAATATGCCTATTATTTAGGTAGCTGTAAGTGAACAAATATCAAACACTATGTACATGCATGTCTATTTCAACATGATTGCACTTACTTTCACTTATAAATATTAGATGAACTCAAATATACATAAAGGTTCTTCTTTATTTTACAGTTCAATAAATAACCTATAAAGGTCATGACAGGCTAGGTTTAATGAATATTTGTACATTGATTATCTGAAGACAAACTAATACATACACAGTAAGTGGTATGGACAGCAACCACCTGAGTGCTTAGTGCCGGGCTAATGGGCTCTGAACATGGATGTGAGAACTGCCATTAACAGCATTGCTGACCCTATATGCATTACATAAATTACATATGTATCTGTATTTATGTTCAATGGAAACAATAATTGACTAGATTATTGTTCTACTTCAGAAAATATGCATTCAAGACAAAAGACATTCCCTGTGAGCAACAGAAAACTTGAGACAAAATGAATGACAAAACTTTGCTCTATGTAAAATCAAACCTTGTTCCTCAATTCATATTGGAATTCTCAAATTCTACACTGCACTCCAAAACTTTCCATGCTAGACTCCCTAAGAGACTTAAAGTAAAGTGTAGATAAGTATTAAGACTATTTTTCTGTGATTTTGGTCAACTTTGAGCAACTGCCATGATAATTACTTATGAGATATGACTTTAAAAAACAAAATAATATAACGGCATCCTTTGCATATATACTTGCGAGTATTTACATGTCATGATTTCATGGCTAACATCACATCTTTTATTATGCTGCAGAACGACATTACTAGCTATGGAAAGAATTTGAAGTTGCCAATACATACTGAATTTCATACCCAGATCCAACCTGTCCTCTTGGTAGTTAGCTTACTGGTGATGTCAGGTTGCAGCACTGACACACTGAGGCGGAGGAGCTCACAGGGGGAAGCAGTCCAAGAAGAATGCACAGTAGTAAATGGTGGTCGTATTCCCCCTCCTTCCTTTCGTTCCCATTCAACCATCAAGTAATTTAGTTAGTTCTTCACTAAATGACATCCACCTCCAAGGGAACTGAAAAATAGAAACAAAATACCACTTTTTGTTAGTTAGCTGATGGGGTTTCAGGGATCGCTTTTCATCACCTTCCCTTTGCCACTCTCAGGAATTGAAGGAGCGGCATCATAATTCAGTTACCTTAAAGTAATCGTCCAGACCATTTCATCATTCCTGATTTAATGCAGTCAAAATATAGCCATGATCGAGTATATCAACAATATGTTGTCACATTTTGCATCCAGTCACCCGTTTTTAAATGATCCGCATTCAAAATCTGTAAATTCCCCGTGCTCTCAAAACACAACTGTTTATCAGCAGACGACACACCATGGGTCGGCGACGTCACAACAGGGAGCCTCCCAGCACCGCCTGATACATATGCGCGGAGACTCTGAGAAAAATGTAGTACTTGGGGAATTTTGGGTGTTTCTGATATATTTTTTGTGCGATGTGGCATGTACTTGCATCCTGTGTGGGTGCAGCGTGGGGGCTGTGCCTTTACCGAGAGCTTAGCACCCATTTGCAAACTGTGGGGCGACGATATATGTGTGCAGATGTGTGCAGCGGCGGGGTAGTAGCAAGGCCACCGAGATGAGAGGGCTGCAGTGCCCTGGCTACTACCAGCCGTTCCCCGTCGCTCCAAAGGTCTGCACACATATATCGTCGCCGTGTGGGTTGTGAATGGGTGCTAAGCTCTCGGGAATGGCACGGCTTTCTTGCCGTGCCCATGCAGGATGCAAGTATGTGCCGTGTCGCACAAAAAATATACCAGAAGCACCCAAAATTCCCCAAGTACTACATTTTTCTCAGAGTCTCCGTGTGTCTGTGTCGGGCGGGGCTGGGAGGCTTACCTCTTGTGTCGTCGCCAGCAAGTTTCGCGCCACGGCTGGAATGTGGCTGTTGTTTTTCCCGCGCTTTTTACAAAAGTCATGTTTTTAGGGAAATAAGGCGTGAAAATGAATTATTTTTTGTGGATTAGGTATTTTGAATGATCATTCAACATAATTATGCAAAGAAAAAATGGGTCTGGACGATTACTTTAAGGGGAGAATCCGCCGTGAATTAAAAATTGCATCTACGGTCATAAATAATTTATATGTTGTGTATATTAGTACCCTTGTTATCACATGAAAATTTCAAGCTGATCAGATGAAAGGAAAAATGTGAAAAATGTAAGGAAAATTATTTTTTTGGTTTTTGATGAAATTTTGAATTGATTTTTCTCAGCCATTTTTTGACCGATTTCCTTGTGACATGCGCATCTGATAATTCATTGTTATTCTAACAATTTGTCCTGTTGTTTTTTTGAAAACTGTTTTCGAAAAAACTTAAACAAATTGTAATTTTTTTTTTTTTTTTTTTTTTTGATAATTTTCCTATATCAAAACGCCTGTAAAAAAAAAAAAAAACCAGGACAGATTTTTCTACGATATTTGATTTTGTGTCCTAAAGTTTCGTGAAAATCGTGGCAAAAAGAAAAGCAGAAAATAATTTTATGTTCATTTTATACTAGTTTTGAGAAAAATGCGTTTGAAGTTTTGCTAAAGTTTCTGCGCTCCAGTGAAGGTACATACTATACTGTCAATGCTACTTTCATATGAATTTTATGGGATCAGTAATCACATATCAATGCATGCATATAAGGATCTGGCACCTTGTCCCCCTTTATAAAGGTATTAATTAATCGTTCAAAGGCGAGGGTGTCAAGGCGCGCCACGCCCCTCATTGTTGCAAGGTTCCAGTTTCCAGTTTAGATTCCAGTTGAGGTGTGGACTTGGCTGAAGCAGGACGTGCTCCTAACAAGCTGCGTGGGAGTGTGTCTAGTGAGGTCAGACCTGAGTCAAGATGTCAGCTGCAGAAGGGATTAGCGTCGCGAGTGTTTTGGTTGAGGCGGGTAGAGAAGTGGCTCTGAGTGCTTCTGCTGTGGAGGAGAGTGGTAGTGTGGTAGTGGTGAAGGAGGCTGAGGTAAAAGCGAGTGTGGTTGAGGGAGAGAGAAGGGTAGAGTGTAGTGAAGGGTGTGGTGTGGCGCTTAAGTCTGTTCTGGAGGCGATCGATGACCTGAAAAGGTACTTCGTAAGTGAAGTGAACGATTTGAAAAGCGTGGTGAGGAAGCAAGAGATAGAGATACGATCTCTTGAGTGTGGAGAAGTGAGTGGAGGGGCACATGCGAGGGATGTACGTGGAAAGGTACCAGAGGGAGACGTGCCTCGTGCTACTACTAAAGGAGTGGTCTCTAGTAAGTCACCAAGGAATGGTGAATGGCAGGTGGTTGAGCATGGTGGAGCACGCCCAAAGGAGAAAAAGGTAAACAATGACCATGTTGTGTGCACGAACGCATTTCAGGTACTCTCGGGGCTGCAAGAGGAAGTTACGGAGGTAAGGACGGTAGACGATACATCATCACCCGAAAGTAAAATCTTGGTTGTTGGTGACAGTCAGGTTAGACATCTCGACAGCAGGTTCTGTGACAGGGAAGGGATGCGCATGAAGTCGGTGAGTTACCCAGGGAAGGGGATAGGTTATGTTAGTGATAAGATAGTTGAGCGCATGGTGGATCAAGGGAAAAAGCCCATCGTCTGCCTGAGTGCTGGGGGAAATTATGTTGAGTGTGTAAGAAGTGAGGAATTGCTACGGCGGTTCA
Source organism: Chionoecetes opilio (assembly GCA_016584305.1). Classification (NCBI taxonomy): domain Eukaryota; kingdom Metazoa; phylum Arthropoda; class Malacostraca; order Decapoda; family Majidae; genus Chionoecetes; species Chionoecetes opilio. The sequence goes on along the minus strand of JACEEZ010019081.1, from coordinate 645,647 downwards.
AGGAAGCTGTAGGTAAGGTTAGGGATAGGTTCCCTGTGGTGTGTGGTGTCCTTCCAAGACGCTATGTTGACGAATTGTGGTACTTCAGGGCTATTGCTTTGAATTGCCGGCTGGCACTTCATTGCAAAGCCAATGGTTGGGCCTTTGTCGACAGCTGGGACCTCTTTTTCGGGCATAACCACCTCTACCGCAGGGACGGGGTGCACTTTTCGAGGAAAGGAGTTCAGATCTTGTCTGAATCCCTTGAAAGGGAGGTAGGTGCACTGCAGACTTTTTTAAGATAGAGAACCGGGGAGTAGACACTGGGGTCGGGGTAAGGGAAACTTGTGACACTAGGAGGAGTTTCAGAAGGCAGGGAACTAAAGTGATTCGCAAGAAGAGAGAGAGGAGGGGTTTAGTTAAAGATAAAGGGAAAATGGACAAAAATAAGAGGAGTTGCTTGAAGGTCTACTATACAAACTGTAGGAGTATTTAAAAAAAGATAGATTTCCTGAGAGGAATAAATAGTGTAGAGGATTTTGATATAATAGCATTAAGAGTAACATGGTTGGATATGTCAGGAAAGGTATTTTATCCGGAAGTCGAGATAGCTGGGTATAAGTTATTTCACAAGGACAGAGTTGGCAGGCGAGGTGGAGGAGTTGCACTTTATGCAAGAGATGCATTGCAGTGTTGTGTTAATGATGTTATAAAAACAGATGACAGCATAGAGTCTATATGGGTAGAGGTTACGGAGGGAACTGAGAAAATGGTTTTGGGTGTAGTGTATAGGCCTCCAAACTTATGTAAAGAGGATTCAGCTCCTATATGGGAAGAAATAAACAAGGCCTGCAGATATAATCGACTATGCGTGGTGGGAGATTTTAATCTTAAGAATATAGACTGGGATTTAATCATAGGTGACAGCGACGCAGATGAATTGTTAAATATAATCCAGGATAACTTCCTAAGTCAAGCAATCAAGGAGCCTACTAGAGGAGATAATATTCTAGATCTATTGCTGACAAATAGAGACGATTTAGTTACAGATGTGGAGGTCGGTGGAAAGTTAGATAATAGCGACCATTATGAGATCAGATTTAGCTTAAAATGGGAAGTTGGAAAATTAAGTGGCAATAAACATAGAATACCTAATTTCAGAAAGGCCAATTATGCAGGATTAAGAAGACACCTGGAGGTTATTAATAAGAGGTGTGGGATGGAGGGGAAGAAATTTTCCCAGGGTAAGGACAGGGCGATGGCAGCTGGAAAGGCCAATTATGAAGGATTAGAAAGGCACCTGGAGGTAATTAGAGCGGTTAGACATGGAAGTGAGGTCGGGGCTGAGGAGGATTATACCTTATTTGTAAGGAATATAATTGACGGACAGAAAAGAAATATTCCTTATAGGGAAATTAGGTCCAGAAAGAGTGATCCAAAATGGATGACCACTAATTTAAAACACAACATTGGAGTAAAAAGAAACATTTATGTAAGGTTCAAGGCAGGATTGGTAAGCAAAGAACAGTATAACGTGATGGCAAGGACAGTGAAGAAATTAACTCGAGTTGCTAAGAACAATTATGAGATTAAAGTAGCAGGACAGGCGAAAAGTGACCCAAAGGGGTTCTATCAGGTATATAAAACCAAGACAAGGGAATTAGTTGGGCCGTTAAGGTCAGGACAGGGTGAGGTCTTAAATACGGATGAGGATATGTGTAAGTCTAAATGATTATTTCTTAAGTGTTTTTACGGAGGATACACAGACGATACCTGATAGTGAACAGATGTTCAAAGGAAGCGATGAGGAGAAACTCAAAGATATTGTGATAACTAGGGAAATGGTGGAAGAGGGTATAGATAAAATAAAGAATTTTAAATCGCCAGGACCAGATGAAGTGTATCCCAGGGTATTAAAGGAATGCAAGGAGGTTGTTAGTGAGTCGTTGGTGCACATTTTTAGGAAATCGGTTGAGATAGGCGATGTGCCATTATTGTGGAGGAAAGGAAATGTTGTTCCCATATTTAAGAAGGGAGACAGAGGACTAAAGTCAAATTATCGACCCGTAAGTCTAACGTCAGTGGTAGGTAAATTATTGGAATCTATTATTGCAAAAAACATTAGACAGCACTTAGATAAACATAGTTTGATCAATAATTCACAACATGGATTCACCAAGGGTAGGTCATGTCTCACCAATTTATTGAGTTTTTATAGGAAAGTTTGAGACGGCAGATAATGATAAGGATTATATAATATATCTGAACTTTAGTAAGGCATTTGACAAAGTACCACACGAGCGACTCTTAAATAAGGTTAAGGCTCATGGAATAGATGGGAAGGTTCTTCATTGGATCAGAGCTTGGCTAAGTAATAGGCAACAAAGGGTTATAATTAATGGTTCTAAATCTGAATGGAGACCGGTGACAAGTGGAGTTCCACAAGGGTCTGTTTTGGGTCCATTACTATTTTTGATTTACATCAACGACTTGGATAGTGGGATTAGCAGTGATATCAGCAAGTTTGCTGATGATACTAAGGTAGGTAGGATTATTGGATCACAGTCTGATGTAAACATATTGCAGGGAGACTTAGATAAACTTAACGAGTGGGCAGTCAGATGGCAGATGGAATTTAATATTGATAAGTGCAGCGTTATGAATGTTGGTAGAAAAAACCCTGGTAATAGATACACCATAAGCAATGTATCGCTGAAAAGATCAGAAGGTGAAAAAGATCTTGGAGTGAGGGTGAGCCCAGACCTCCGACCTAGGAAATAATGTATTGAGGCCAGAAATAGAGCTAATAGAGTATATTAGGATTCATTACCAGAAGTGTTAAAAGTAGAAGTGCAGAAGTTATTCTAAAGCTTTATCTGGCTCTAGTCAGGCCTCACCTAGACTAAGCGGTTCAGTTTTGGTCTCCATATTACAGGATGGATATAGCCTTGTTAGAAACAGTGCAGAGAAGGATGACCAAAATGATACAAGGGATGCGTAACTTTAGTTATGAGAAGAGATTGAAGTTATTAAAATTACACTCACTCGAGAAACGCAGAGTAAGGGGCAATCTGATAGAAGTTTTTAAGTGGATAAAGGGATTTAATAAAGGAGAGGTAGGAAAAGTTCTTACGGCTTTTAACAGGGTAGAACAAGAAGTAACGGATTCAAGCTGGAAAAGCGTAGATTTAGAAAGGAAATAGGGAAAAACTGGTTCACAAATAGGGTGGTGAATGAATGGAATGGTCTCAGTAGACAGGTAGTTAGTGCGGAGTCATTAGGGAGCTTTAAAGAGGGGCTGGATAGGTTCATGGATGGGGATGAAAGGTGGATGTAGGTAGTGTTAGGTGACAGGAACTACCACGTGTAGGCCTCGCGGCCTCTTGTAGCTTCCTTATTTTCTTATGTTCTTATGTTCGATCAAAATTCACCAGGTGCATAGCTTTCGGTTGGAATTCCTTTGTCTGTCTTCCTCTTCTTGTTTATTGTCTTCTTCGGTGTAATTCTTCTCTTTTCTCTCTTTTCTAGTCCTTTTTGGATGTATACATTTGTTCCAAAAATGTTTGTGAACAGGTTGCACTTTTCATATCCAAAATTGTGTTCCAGAATTGTTACCTGGGTAACAAACTTCACCCTGAAGATTGCTGTTGATATTTTTTTTAAAGGCTTAGTTTTGATATGGGAAAATTATCAAAAAAAGTTTCAAAAATAATATATATTTTTTACAAGTTTTAGAAAGTTTAAATGCCCCTTGCTATGGGCATTTAAATTTATGTCCGACTGAAAAAAATTCCACCATTCGAAAGCCAAAGGATAGGGTGTTGCCATAGACCATATAACTCAAATTTGTATTTAAAAAAATTATTTTCATATTTTCACGGCGGACTCTCCCCTTAAGCTAGATGAACCTAACCAGAAAACTTTAGATCAGAAAATCACTGCAGGAGAAAGGTCACCCAGAAATACGCATTGCAGTGCCGTGAACACTCCATTGTGCATTACTATATTCTTCCTAAATATTGGTCATGATGGCACAGTACTGTGCACCTGTATTGTGTGATGCTCTAAGATGCTTCAAGTCTAGGAATATTAGTCATTCATTCATCTTAATGATCCATTCCGGTATGTCATTCACTCACTGCCTTCTTTATGTCATTCACATTCTATTCTCACACTCACATGTGGCCATTTTACAGAAATGCAACAGCATGTGTTAAAGTAAACGAAGAAGTGAGTGAAAGCTTCTGAATATATGAGGATGTTTGATAACGAAGAGTTCAATTTGTTTATGGATGGAGTTATGAGAAAAGTGAAAGCAGGAATATTGCATTGTATATATAATATTTTTCCTATTTTTCTCACTATTTCATTATCAATTCTATCTTTTTCTATGTATGCCAGATACCAGAATACCGGATAAAGGGAGTTCCACTGTATTAAGGAAACAAAAGATTACCTTGAGTAGTCCTGAAGGTCATTCTGTGTGTTTTCAATCCAATTCATGATCTGTAGCTGTCTATTTCATTGATGAAAGGCAAGAGCTTATCTTCTGAATCAAACTCTTTGGCAAGATACAGCAGGCGGATACTGTCGTGTGTGTAACTTTCCACAACTCCTTCTGATTCAAAGAGCTTGACAGCATTCCGGATGGGGTCTATACAGATACTTTCACCTGTAAAGATGAGAAACATTAACAACATGGATGTGAGCTCAAACAGACTATTCTTCCCTAATATACATAATAACTGAGTTCTTCCTACAATCCAGGACCTGGCAAAATTGTTACAGAAAATGTTTTTAGCATATGGGAATTACAGAATTATGTGAGCTGACAAAAATATTTTGATCTTGATAATGTTATCTCTTATCTGAATTTACTATATTGCTTTCATGACACATATCATCACCTCTGGAGTCAACCCTTCCTGAAGTCCATCACACTGGTTGTAGTATACATACCATATTTCAGAACACCCTTTTCTATCAGCGATCCAATGTAGCTTTGAGCACTCTGGATGAACTCTTTGTCTGCCATCTGGGTGGCGATCAGCTTTTGGAGGCAGTGAGCGGTGTAGTAGTAGGCGTCCAGCATGGGCACCAACATGTTCCTCCAGGCACCAATCACTTCCAGGGAGGAGGATGTTGGGGTCACCTTGTAGTGATGGGAGAATGCTGCTTCATCCTCATCGGAGTCATCTGACCATCTCATTCTCCCTTTCTGAAATAATAGGAAAAAACTTACTGTAACCAAAAATATATATAAATAAGATATTTGAAGAGAACCAGATCCCAGACAGAACAATGAAGGAATCCAATCTTAGAGTTCCAGCAACAAATGCAATATATCTCTCTTTCCTTGTTTAAATATCAGTGGAAGAAATTCATGAATATCGAGACAAGAACAAACATGTTAAATATAGTGTAGAGATTAGATCCAGCATACTTGTGAAGGGCCATGGTTAAGATTTATTCAAGAGCTGTATTGATGATTAATCTGCAAACAATAATCATGGCTGGTTGTGATACTCCTATTCACTGAGCCAGTAAGTACTTTCAGGAGTGCAAACAGGTCATATCTACTGATGGGACGACTTCACTGGTGTATACGAGGTCTGATCAAATGGTGTATATGAGGTCTGAGCAAAAAGTATCCATATCCTATTTTTTCATTCATTTGTTTATTTATAATTTCTTAGTCAACCAGATGCAGCCTGGGGACAGGACTAGTGCAGAATTTCTGAAGAATTCCAAGGAACAGGCATTAGAATAGAGAAGATAATATTGAGTGATATGCCTACCTCACGGAAAACAGCAGCCTGCAGCAATCCCATGTCAAGTAGGTTGTCCAGCGCCTGAGAAAGTCTGTCCTCTGACTTAGCACAGGGAGGAGCCAACAAATATTCATGTTCAAATAGTGCAGTCAAACGGTGAGCACGGTCCATGAGCTGTCCAGGCCAACAGAAAAGATACTTCAAGTAACATATTTACATTTCATTCATGGCTTGCATAAAAGAAGAAAAAAGAAAAAAAATAATAATAATACAAAAATAAATTATAAATACATGTATTACTTAAATTATCTGAAGACTTTTAACCTTAAAAGCAACAAAAGAAACCTTTATTGGCTTGAGAGCGATGTTAGAACAAAAGATTCTACAATTAAAAGAATCTAAAATAACATCAGAAGTAGGAATTTACAGATATTGCATTGATCACAAACACTACTACACACACACACACACACACACACACTACTACACACACACACACAAACACTACTACACACACAAACACTACTACACACACACACACAAACACTACTACACACACACAAACACTACTAAACACACACAAACACTACTACACACACACAAACACTACTAAACACACACAAACACTACTACACACACACAAACACTACTACACACACAAACACTACTACACACAAACACTACTACGCACACACACACACAAACACTACTACACACACACAAACACTACTACACACACACACACACACTACTACACACACACAAGCACTCATCAAACTTTACTTCACTTCTTATCGAGACTATTTGCATCATACCTTTTTCTTTTCTATCAAACAATCCGGAGAACAGTCTTTGTAGCTCCACAGATCACAGTCAGCCATAGAAAGCAAGGTGGTCACTGCAATACAAGAAACACTCATGAGTATGTTTTGAGTATGTATGAGTTACATAACCTTCCCTTTTGTTAGCTCTGCATACTACAGGAGGTTCCTTTCAATTAGTTCAACTGATACATTTCCAAAACCAGACCCAACACACAAAAGTATACCATGACGATAAATAACCTTTGTAGTTTCATGAGTTTAACCCCTTGAGGCCCAGAACGTAATTTCCATAGTAATTTGACAACCATTAGACGATTTTAATGATTATAAGCAATATTTTATAGATATGACCTGTTTAGTATCCTTGTTGACTTTTGAATTTGGTATAGGTATTAAGTTGTTTTTCGTAATTTTATGGCTAACAACAGACAATTTTATATAACAAAGCAAAGATCTAGGCGTGAAGGGGTTAAAGAAAGTGTTTGCGGAATCAGACTTACCCATGATGGCGTCGGCAGAAAACAGAGGTCCAAGAGCACTGGCGTAATAACTGAATTCAATGACATTTGGCAGGAGTGTTATGGGTTCTATGAAGTAGTCTGGCTTATCACAGGCTGAGTCATCATTTGCAGAGGCGTCTTCTACTCTCACTAACCCAGGGCCTAGTAGACGGACCTGTGGGATGGAAAAAAAAAAAATTAGTACATAGCTAGGAAATTTCGACCCCTAAAAAAAAAAAAAAAAAAAAAAAATTCTAGTTGTATATATATCAATCAATCATTGGGGGCATACGCCGGGGGGCGCGTCGCCTCGCCCACCCTACGACGCCACTCCCGGGGTCACCACGCGCGAGTTCCCATGCAGGCTCCTTTCCCATACCAAGCAGCTCTCGACAAGAAACATCAACTTGCCCCAGCCACGAGCCTTGTGGGCGCCCCCTTGGCCTCCTCCACGCTGGATTGTCTCTTACAGATACAACCCGATGGGAAGGATCGGTTTCAGGGTAGCGTGCCACATGCCCATATAGCCGAAGTTGGCGCTGACGGACTATGCAGGTAATAGGCCTCGATTCAGTCTCACGGTGCAATCGCTGATTTGACACGTAATCATCCCAGCGATACCCCATGATTCTCCGAAGACACTTATTACCAAAGGCATTGATTCGTCTCTTCAAGTCACTATTTAATGTCCATGTCTCACAACCATAGAGTAAGACAGGGATCACAAGCGACTTGAAGATCCGGATCTTTGTCCTCCTGCACAGGTACCGACAACGCCAAATACTCCCGCTGAGCGAGTCCATAACACCGTGGGCTATGCCAATCCGTCGTAAGACTTCTTGACGTGACCCGCCGTCATTATGGACTGCGCTACCAAGGTATGTAAAACTTTCCAAGATCTCAATGTCCTCGCCACATGCATGAACAGACTGTACTGCTTCATCTAGTAAGTCTCCAAATACCTGGACCTTGGTCTTGAGCCAGGAGACCTCAAGTCCCAAAGGCTTTGCCTCCTCGTGCAGCGCCTCGAGAGCCATCACCAGGACCTCCAGCGACTCAGCAAACATTACTGCATCGGCAAAAACAAGATCAGTGATCTTGGTGTTGCCGACGGATGCTCCACAATCACTTTGATCTACAACCTTGTCCAATACCCAGTCCATACAAGCGTTGAAAAGTGATGGGGCAAGGACGCACCCCTGCCTCACTCCTGTATTCACAGGAAAGAAGCTGGATACACCTGCCCCACACTTCACAGCACTCTCAGTCCCAGAATACAGACCAGTTATCAAACCAATAGTCCTTGCAGGAATCCCTCGAAGTCGCAGAAGATCCCAGAGTGACTCACGATGCACTGAGTCAAACGCCTTCTTGAGATCAACATAGGCTGCAAGCATCCCCTGTCGAAACTCACGTCGGCGTTCCACCAGGACACGAAGCGCTAGGATACGGTCCGTTGTTGACTTACCAGGCGTGAACCCAGACTGCTGAGGTCTCTGATGCTTCACCAGATGACTGCGAATTCGTGTCAGCAATAGATGGGCAAGCACCTTGCCTGGTACGCTGAGCAGTGTAATACCGCGGTAATTGTTGCAGTCCTGACGGTCCCCTTTCCCTTTCCAGATAGGGACGACCAGCCCCCTTTTCCAGTCAGGAGGAATGGTACCTGATTGCCACACGGCAGTCAGGACAGCATGCAACCCGCGGATCATGGCCTCACCCCCAACTTTGAGGAGCTCCGCACTGATATTACAAACACCAGCTGCCTTTCCACCCTTCAACTTTGCTACAGCCTCTCTGACTTCGTCAAGAGAGGGTGCGGTTTCGTCAATGGGAGGATCGGCATCCACTGCCTGTAACCCAGTGGTGTGAAGCTGCTCAGTTGGAGGGTCCAGTATGTATATATAGCTAGGAAATATCGACCCCTAAAAAAAAAAAAAAAAAAAAAAAAATTCTAGTTGTATATATAGCTAGGAAATTTCGACCCCTAAAAAACAACAACAAAAAACAACAACAACTAGGTGTATATATAGCTAGGAAATTTCGACCCCTTAAAAAAAAAAAAAAAAAAAAAAAAAAAAAAAAAAAGAGGACGTCCGAATAATGTCAAAGTCCGAATAATGAAGGTCCGAATAGAGAGGTTTTACTGTACCTAATTAAATCAAGCTGCTGTAACCCTCATATTCCTGTAAATTGCTTCTTGTCATAGCGTCCATCTGTAAGTGAGGAGCTTCTATGCTAAGTTTTGGTTCTTTTACCAACACTGTCACTACTTTCTCTAGTCAACACAATATGTTGCTTTGATGTGTCACATACTATGAGGCCGAATCTTTACGCAAACATGTAAAACTAAATTGATGTCAGTTCATTATTTCGCTCTGTTGGCCTCTCTCTCCTATATTTTCACTTAAAATGTTTTATAATGAGTACCTTTTTAGGTTTCAGAACAGATTAATACAATTTACATTTTTTTTATAAGATATTTTTTTCAAATATTGGAACAAATCTATATTCGAACAGCCTCATGGAACGAATTAAGTTAGAATATAGAGGTTCCACTGTACATGTTTTTTCCCCCACATATCTGGCCTTCTCCTGCACAGGTTGAATAGCACATAGCAAAATAGAAGAATACTCAAAGAAAACTTTTGCACTCAACAAACTTAAACTTTTCCACAACCTTCAAGTTAAATTTTTTACACAACTCAAAACATTTGAAAAACTTTTCAAAATGTTTTACACATACATTCTATTTTTGCACAAATTCATCCTCTAATCGGATATTATTTTCTTATAACTTCTGTTTACCACATTTTCTACAGCTTTTATACAATACATTAATGTGCCTGTATACATGCATAGGGATACATACATTGAAACAACCCTTCATGACTTACCGCATGCATGACGGCATCTTCTGAGAGGCCAGAAAACCCTGTGTCCCTCTTCCGAGCCCTGAGGGAGTCCCGCAGGGCATCCAGCGCCTGTGGTCAGCTCGGAAAGTCTCGTCCCATTACGATACACAAAGGACAGCAGCCACGCCACGGCATTGGTGGACATGATGGCTTGGCAGCGCTCAGCATCTGGTAATATTAACTTGATTTTATATCTTTGCTTCAAATAATTTCAAAACGATAAGCAACTCATGTGAAAATGGTTACGTTTGAAATGCTGTTCAGGAAAATTATATTTCCTGCACATCTCATGACTAAACAATTTCTTACGCTCAGTTCAGTAATGCAATGTAAATGTCACACAGTATGCAAACTTACCATAAACAATGTGAACTGCTAAAGACTTCACTAATGATCTGTATTCCTCTGTTACTTCTGTGCCAAAGAGAGAGGAGCTGCTTCGAGCCCCCGTGAGATGGGGGTCTGCCATGTTGACGGCATTGGATGGATTGGAGGAAGTTTTTTTTAGTACTGCATGATTACTGTTTGCAGGTGTTGACAGAGAGCGCTGGTGTCCCTTATCAGTGACTAGAGGGATGGGACGTGGCAGGTTTGAAGGACCCATGGACAATCTTGGACTTTCATAAGGAGGTGAAGGTGAGAGGGGGGGAGTGCAGCCAGGCAAAGGTTCGTTCTGTGCCTGGCTCTGAGGAAGATGAGAAACACCTCTTCTCTTGGTAGTCTGGACAAATTCTCGGAGACTAAATGGATGCCCAAAATCAATTCTGGCATGACCATAATTAGTAGACAGCACCTTGATTATTGCTCGAACTGCTCCCCAAAATGTTTCTTGTACCTGAAAACAATAAAACATGACATTTTAAGATGTATTAATGATAAAAATTGCCAAACTAAACAATAACAAAAATATGAAGAGCTGTTTCAATGGCTGCTGAGATGGAAGTTTTACAAATGATGGTAATATGACAATACAAAATAAAAAATGCTGCAACCAATTCACTTAATAATTATCACAATGCTTTCCGGTAGTAACCATTCATAACATACCTTGCTTCGTCCCATTTGTTCTCTGATAAAGTTACCATCAAGGAGCTTGTCGTAGTTGATAGCGATAGGAATGATCAGGGCGTCCTCAAGCGTTCCATTGCTGTATGCATCAACAATCACACTGAGCAGACCACCTGGAAAAAATATTGATAAATATTTAAAACTGAATTATTCAACACATATTTAACAACAAATATTGAATTCGCATTATTTTTTGTTTCAACTGTGACATAATATGTGGTACAGGTTGAAGTTCCCAAACTCGGCATCCCAAGACTCGGCAACACCCAAAACTCGGCTATGGTTCCGGATTTTCCAAAACACGGCAGAACACACAAAACCCGGCGCGTAGTTGCCGGGTCGGCCGCTAGGTGCCACCACACTAGGCCGCTTGGTTTCTCCCGCCGATTTGTTTGTTGTTATTGTTCAGTGGTGTTGTGACTGTAAAGTTGTGTACACTGTTATTTTGTGTACTTCTACAGGTCTGTTATTGCTAGTATGACTCCCAAACGTCCAGGAACACCTACTGGTGGAAGTAAAAAGAAAAGGAAGAACAATGTGTGAACTATTTCTGAGAAAATTGACGTTTTGAAGAAGTTGGATGGCGGAACCTCAGTTTTTCAGTGATTTTCATGCTTTTTTTCCCCTTAATATATCTACGTTCTAAAAGTCGGAAAATTCCATTACTCGGCTCGGCCCTGGTCCCGAGGTTGCCGAGTTTGGGAACTTCAACCTGTATACAAAATGTAGATTAAATTACACATGATTAAATTATTTGCTGATATATACAAATAACAAACAGCTAACCTTTGGGCATGCATGGTTTGCCTGTACGCGTCCGTCCGCCTTCAATGAAAAACTCTAGGTTGTATCCGGCCTGCAGGGAGTGCATCATGTAGGTCTGCAGCACGGAGCGGTACAGGATGTCCTTGCGCGCCTTGCCTGTGTCCAGCCGTCGCTTGATGAAGAAGCCGCCAAGGCCTCGCAAAAGCCACCTGTTGGATTAGCCTCAATGATAAATATGCAAGTACATGTAGTGCACATAAATGTTATATTTAGACTGCTCTTTAGCCTCCTAATACAAGTCAATAATTCCTTAAATTAGGCAGCACATTTCTTTGAAAATATTGGACTCCAACAGGTCATTATCAACATATGCCATTGACCTCATGAAAAGGTGTTCGTCTTTACATCCTGAGAGAATTCACATTACAACCCCCCCCTCCCCTGGTACTTTTTGGACTGGAAATTGTTCTTTCAATATTGTTCGGAATGTGATGGTAAGGATTACTTAATTAACAACCTACAACATGTGATTGTCAAATTCTTCATGTTTGAATTGCCAGCATTCATGTTGAGATGGTCATTTTTATGCCCACTCTAAAAGGTACCTTGGGAAATATAACATAAACTCCGCTTCAAAAGTGTAGGGTATGATTTAGAGTCCTGATTTGGCAAATGATTTATCAAGTATTAATCAATGTCACTAGTCTATACTGCAGCTAGAATGGGAAGTTATATTTTTCTTGTATAAACACACAAACTAACTATAACACCCTATTATAATCCTTCAACGACAATGATTTCATACACTAATACTCCAATCCTCTATGACTCAAAAGGTCTCAGAATAATGATGAGAAATGTATGTTTCTGTGACCCTGTTGCACGTACCCAAAGACGGGGATTCTCAGGTTGTCTCCCGCAGCCACGATGGGCGCCGGGATCTGTCTGTTGAAGAGGATCCAGGTGACAAACAAGTAGTCCACATGGGATCGATGGAGAGGTAAGTATATGATGGGCGTGTCCCTCTGAGCTGCCCTCTCTATCACGTCCTGCTGCCCGCCATGCACTGTGACGGACGTGAAGAGGTTGCTGAACACCTTGAACAACACATAGCCAGTTATTCTGAAAGATAATAAAATAAATGAAGTTAGATAACATAAGAATACAGGAAACAGACACAAATAAGAATATGTTGCCCACAGATCTTTGACCCAACTCATAAGAAAATAAGAAAATAAGGAAGCTACAAGAGGCTGAGAGACCTACACGTGGTAGTTCCTGTTACTTAACACTACCTACATCCACCTTTCATTCCCATCCATGAATTCATCCAGCCTCCCTTTAAAGCACCCTATTGACTCCGCACTGACCACCTGACGACTGAGTCCATTCCAATCATTTAACACCCTATTTTTGAACCAGTTTTTCCCTAGATAAGTGACTAAACTTCCTCCATTTACTCTTATGCATGTATGTATAAATAAAAAGGGACCAAAGTGAAAGAATACCAGAAAATTCCTTCCATATTATGTACTTGACTCATTAAAACACATTTTTTTTACATAGTACAATTTATAAACACAAGCTGATTGTAGTTGGTTGACTCCCATGCTTCCCCTACCTCCAAGTCTTATATAGTTTTGTGATACTGAATAACCCTGGCTGGTATAACAGGCATAACAATTATAGCATGACAGGATTCCTTACCTGATCAGGGTGCTGGACAAGGCGGCCTTCATTTCGGACAGCATTCTGTTGGCTTTGGCAGTGTATTGAGCCACCAGGGCGACATAAGCCTTCTTGTCACTAGCCTCCAGTCCCTTCTGCTCCATCTCCTCCAGCACCACCTGCTCCAGGACTGATGCCACACACTCATCCTTAATTATTAACTGCAAAGAAATATATACATTTAGGACATAGTAATTGTATTTGTTAAAATTGATTCACAGGAAACAATTACTGCACTAGTGATAACACTTACATTACGTATTTTTGTCCAGTAATATGAATTCCATTGTTTTTATACTTAACATGATATGTATTACTTATTTTCTGACCATTCTAATTGATGGCAGCCATACTCTGTACATGCAAGGTTAGGGAACAGTGGCTGAAAGTAGTACCGGGGATAAAGTGATGTGTAGAGCTTACCTTATTTGGTAGGTCTGGATACTTAAAGTTGGTTTGCAAGTTTAAGCAGTGGAAGACATAACAACACTTTCTGGTGAGAAAGTATCTGTCTGCGTTAGCGGTGGACACCCGCAACAAGTTCCTCAATCCCAGGCTGGTTGTGGTCTTGCTGGAGAAGTCATTCTGCCAAGAAAAATATAGAACTGTTTCAATTCATCTTCAAATACATTTTCTGAACACAAGTATGATGACAAAACAAAAGTGATCTGAGGCAGGAATGTGTACCTGAGAGTGCCAAGGTTTTGGCAAGGAGTGGCCCCACGGGTTTAGGTGTAGTATTATGATGCTATAAAGCTGTCTGTGAAGGGCTGTGGCACTATGCCAGTGTTGTTGAGTGTGTGATGCTTGTGGCGTGCTTGGCTGCCACTCCAGGAACACTGTGGCCTCTCTCAAGACATAACATTATCTGTTTCTTGCTATGACGTGGTCAATGTATTGTCCTGATGTATTGTGAATCTATACCCTGATGGTGTATACATAGTGAAGGTATGGGGAATTATGTTTGTATTTTGTTGGACATTTCCTTTTCACACTCCCTATACTATTAAATTTCCATGCCAGACAGACAAATTGTTATTGTAAAGGAAATGTCAAAAAGATTAGAAAAAAACCCTGCGAATAAAAGGCATATGCAGATGCACATATACATGGCATTTAATTGTGACACTCATCTTCACCTTTGCCCTCAAGCATTAGGTGTATGTATGGTTATCTACTAAATCTACTATTCAGGGACGTAAGGTCATTGGTTAAGGTCATTCAGGTCACCAGTTGTATGTGACGCAGGTGCTTCTTAGCTACACAATGCTGCAATGACTGTGTGTTTGGCGCTGCCTGTCCTGGCTGGTCCAGGTCAATGGACAGACAGCTGCACTGCCAACCATTCTACACCACCTCTTTGGCCTCACACTTATTGATGATTGGCTGACTGACAAACACAGACACACAGACAGACAGACAGACAGACAGACCATGCCCTAAGATATATAGATTATTTTTTTTAGTATCATGAGTAATCATAGACCACTGTATACCTGGACTGCGCACGGAATATCGGCCTGTCGCACAAGGGGCCGAAGTCGGAGGGCCGCTCAGATTCATATATACATATACGGATCATATAGACTGGTTTATCAGTATATATGATATACTGTAATCTTCGTAAATGTTTGTTCTATAATATTATCAAATAAAAAACAGTAAAACACGCTAAAGAAATGCCATTACGAGACTGAAGAAATATGCATGAACTTAGTATTCATTTCAACACTTCGCCATTTAAAACTTTGCGAGTCAACTTTTATCATGAAGGGTATCAATAGAAGCGCTATTTTATTAGCTTTCCATTGCTATATTTCGTTATCTGATCAATGAATTAGAACCATGCATAAATTAGCGTTAACTAAATAAATAAAATCATCAATCGGGTAATTTTCCCGATTGATGATGTTATTTATTTAGTCAACGCTAATTTATACACGGTACTAATTCATTTATCAGGAAACGAAATATATAAGTAAATAAATAACATCATCAATCGGGAAAATTACCCGATTGATGATTTTATTTATTTATTTAACGCTAATTTATGCATGGTTTTAATTAATTTATCAGATAACGAAATATAGCAATGGAAAGCTAATACAAGTGCGCTTCTATTGATACTCTTCATTATAAAAGTTGACTCGCAAAGTTTTAACGCTAATTTATGCATGGTTTTAATTAATTTATCAGATAACGAAATATAGCAATGGAAAGCTAATACAAGTGCGCTTCTATTGATACTCTTCATTATAAAAGTTGACTCGCAAAGTTTTAAATGGCGAAGAGTTATGTGAATATTAAGTTCATGCATATTTCTTCATAGTCTCGTAATGGCATTTCTTTAGCGTGTTTTACTGTTTTTTATTTGATAATATTATCGAACAAACATTTACGAAGATTACAGTATATCATATATACTGATAAACCAGTCTATATGATAGTCCATAGACCACTATATCTCTTTGTCGGGCACCCCGCGGGCCCCTATGCAGCCCCGCAATTCAAAACATTGTCGTGTGAACAGTCCAGGTATACAGTGGTCTATGGAGTAATGTATTATCATGAGCTTCCTTTGATTACAATAAGAATATTAGAAATGATGCCCAAGAACACAAAGTGATGTCACATTCACCATTTCGATACCAGACGTATTAATTCAATCATTTAGATTTAAAAAAAACACAATTCAACAATGCAACGTAAAATGGATGCAACATAAAATGGAAGGTTAACAGTACAGTTTTGCCATCATCTACATTAGAAGTAGGACACATTTAAGTTGGTCTTGTTGAATGAAGAGAGTTGTCTGGCAATCTTTTTTTCCTGGAATACAAATAAGGGATTTTGTGAGATAAGCCTATTAAGCTTAACATCAGTATAATTTATATTGATATGCCAAAGTTTATTAAATTTATTTGTGGCTACAACTGTCTTGCAGTATCTATGTAAATTGTGACTCCGTTGCCTTAGCTGTGGTGACCTTACCAGGGGGAGAGTTGTGAGATGAGGCTGGTAAGCAATACCATACAAATAAAGACTACATGAGTGTACTAAAAGCATTGCATTTATATTGTACAGCTGGATTAAAGACTGACCACATAGTCTCTTGGTGACGCTATCAATGTACATCAATAAACAAATAAAACTTCGGTTTAGCACTGTGGAATTCATCTTTTTATCTATATCATCAAAGATATGTGCCCACAAATAGTACCTCGTATGGCCTATGGGGGATTTTAAGGAAAACAAGTATTTCATGATGAAGGAAATATGGAACTTGTCTGTGAATGATTAACTTTGTGGCATCGTAGGCAAAGGGTTAATGAGGTTAGGAATTAGTTGAGAGTTCTTTAGATACATGTGTTAGAGGACACATACACCTGTGAGGGGCGGGGCAGTCTGGTGGGCGGGGGGCGGAGACTCTGGCGGCGTGGGCATCGTGCTGGCTATCTGGGCCACCGCACTCTTGCTGTCCATGGGCCACTGGGAGGACAGGGGGCCGGTCATGCCCGGGGCTGGTGCGGGGGTGTGGCCCTTGGCGGGGCGGTCAGGCTGGGACCAAGATGTCCCTAAGTTCTCTCTTCTCATGATGAGTGTCGACGTCATTTTTCATATACGTATGACACATTCACGTTCTTTCACAATCTTTTATTTTCATTTGGTATGCTTTGTTTATTCATGAACACTGTCACTGAGAGCTGCACACGGCGGGGTGAAAAGAACACACGCTATCACTATCTCTTCCACTACGCCTTGCAGTGCCAAGCCTTTGGTGGGGCCTCGGGGCGACCATTTTCTGAACACTTATTCTACACCTGTCACACGAAAGGGGAACCAAAAAAAGAAGAAAAAAATAATACTTCGGGATGAAACAGACTATCCAATAAATTGAACACACACACACACACACACACACTGAGACTTCATGAGCATGTTTCAATAATGTGTGAAGTACAGAGTATATACTTATACATCAGTTGGAGATCCATTAATATCAATATTTAACTAAGGACTCATTGTATATCATCAAATATACATGAACTCATAACAAAATGTACTAAATCAATATGACAATCTACACCACATTGTAATTTATTTCCTTAGGTCATAGCTTGCTGTTACTTCAATGTTTTCATGTGTTGTTTAGTTTAAATGGCGATCATGTGTGTGTGTGTGTGTGTGTGTGTGTGTGTGTGTGTGTGTGTGTGTGGGTGTGTGGGTGGGTGGGTGGGTGGGTGGGTGGGTGGGTGGGTGGGTGGGTGGGTGGGTGGGTGGGTGGGTGGGTGGGTGGGTGGGTGGGTGGGTGTGTGTGTGTGTGTGTGTGTGTGTGTGTGTGTGTGTGTGTGTGTGTGTGTGTGTGTGTGTGTGTGTGTGTGTGTGTGAGTGTATTTACCTAGTTGTAACATACAGGAAAAGAGCTATGCTCGTACTGTCCCGTCTCCAAATCTACTATTATCCAGCTTGCCTTTGAAGTCCTGAATACTTCTTGCATTAATCCCTTTTGCATCAAGGTTGTTCCAGGCTTCTATGCTTCTATACGGAAAGCTGTATTTTTTTATGTCCCTCTTGCATGTTGTCCTTTTCAATTTCTTCTCATGACCTCTTGTACTTCTATCGTCCCCACACAAACAGATCTTCTCTATCAATTTTTTCCAGAGCCATTGATGCTATAAAATATATATACACTGCTATAAAATCTCCCCTTTCTCTTCTGTGAGAGAGAGAGAGAGAGAGAGAGAGAGAGAGAGAGAGAGAGAGAGAGAGAGAGAGAGAGAGAGAGAGAGAGAGAGAGAGAGAGAGAGAGAGAGAGAGAGAGAGAGAGAGAGATATTCAGATTCAATACTGAGTGACCCCATGATAGGGATTGATTGATTGTACGTAATGGCCCCAAAAAGGGTGAAAGGTGCCAGACATCAGGGGTCATATGGGCATGGCACACATGATAGGGAGCCCATGTCGGTTGCAGGGTGTGCCAATACGGCTCACATCCCTCTGCCAGCCCATGTCGTGTTGCAGGGTGTGCCAATACGCCTCACATCCCTCTGCCAGCCCATGTCGTGTTGCAGGGTGTGCCAATACGCCTCACATCCCTCTGCCAGCCCATGTCGTGTTGCAGGGTGTGCCAATATGCCTCACATCCCTCTGCCAGCCCATGTCGTGTTGCAGGGTGTGCCAATACGCCTCACATCCCTCTGCCAGCCCATGTCGTGTTGCAGGTTGTGCCAATATGCCTCACATCCCTCTGCCACGTAACGCACACAATGACCTCCAACATAACATAGAGCTTTAAAGGGAGGCTAGGTAAATTCATGGATGGGGATGAAAAGTGAATGCAAGTTGTTAAGTAACAGGAACTACCTCGTGTAGGTCTCACGGCCTCTTGTAGCTTCCTTATTTTCTTATGTTCTTATGTAACATAACGTATCACAGTAGGGGCAGCATATACGTAACGCCAAAATACCATACATCTGCTGTTGACTGATATAGCAGACTGCCTGGCTGCTCTAATCTATACATTTTGACTTCCTATCTTTGAGGTGGCGGAGGTCCCATCCACCCACCCGCCCAGCGACCGAGGCAGTCCCACCCGTGCTAACCCTGGATGAAGGACGGCTGGCTATATGAAGCACCTTTGTTACGTAACTATTTTTTTATAGTAATATCGCTGGTATGTTGTTCCTCACCCCTCCTGCCGGCGGACTCTCTCACATGACTCCTCTTCCTACTCCTCAATCTCATCAGCAGACTATACATTGTCACACACACACATACACTTGAAAAAAAAACTGAAAAGACTGCGAGGAGAGAGAAGAAAAGAGGTGACATGATCACGTTATACAAATGTGTAGAAGAAAAAAAAAATCATAATTACATGATACCTAGACAGTCATCTGAAAGACAGTAAGACATTTTAAATGAATACAAAGATTAAAGAAAGATGTGAGGAAATTAAGTTTTCTAGATAGAGCAATAGATCAGTGGATTTTCTATTTTCTTACTGTAAGAATAATGCGTACTGTAGCCTACATGACTTTAAATACAATGATGAAATATTGATGAGACGAGACACAACGAAGTTGATTCGATCCACTAATAATCATAGGTGGGCGTTATCGCGATAAATTATCGCGATAATTTATCGCGATAACGATATCGGGTTATCGGTTATCCGATATTTTTTTCACTCGCGTTATCGATTCATCGGTATCGCCGTTACTTTTGGTTCCAAACTAGCGATAATCGATAATTTTATTTTTTGGTTCCAGTTTAGCACAGGGGCGAGCCGCGCGTGCCTTGGAGGCAGAAATAGGTAGGTCCGAGCTGGGAACCGAACAACGGTCTAAACCCAGCTAACCGTCTTGACGTCTACGGTCTTCTCAAAACGTTCGCTCAGCTTCAGTCTCTCACCAGCTGTCGGACAGGGAGGTGTTGCTCCAGCGCGCTCCCGGTTTTACGTGTTCTTTGATGATTTTTTTCCCTATGTTCCCGTGCTTCTTCCGTTCTAATTTTTTGTGCACGTGTATATGAATGTATGTACTATTCGGTGATATTCTTTAATATCCGTTTATTAACGTTTTGAACACTTACGCCCCTATTCTAAACTGATCCTATTTTTATTGTAATTTAGTAGTGCTTTACTATTTTATAGTATTATAGTATTGAATTAGTGATGGCGTCGCAAGAGACTGTGCCCGCATGTGCCGCGGTGGAACGCTTGTTCTCCCTTGGCAAGGACATCAACAGGGCCAAGAGGAGCTCCCTGTCTGATGAAAAATTCAACATGCTCATGTTTATGAAGGGGAACATGCTGCAGAACCTGGTCTAGACTGTGACTGTGCAAAAGACATTTTTAGTAGTTTAAACTTTCAAATGTAGTTATTTTACTTAAAAACAGTACTTTTCATTAGTGAAGAGACAGGATAAACATTGAATTTAGAAGATATTAGTGTGCAAAAGGTAAATGAAGGGTTTTCTAACAGTTTACTGATGGCATTTAAGATTTTTTATTTAAAATATCAATATCGTTATCGCTAGTATCGGAATTTTGGATTTATCGATTTATCGGTTATCGCCTTATCGGGCGATAAATTTATCGCCAGTTATCGATTATCGGTTATCGCCGATAAGGTTATCGTTATCGATTATCGTGATAAATTTTTCCGTTATCGCGCCCACCTATGCTAATAATACGATGACAGGGGCGGAGAACAGCCTCATGCGCGTTGGTCAGCTCAAGGTAAAGATATGCTACGCATAGCATATCTTTACCTTGGGTCAGCTACTCTGTTAATGGGTGGGAGGGAAGATATGGGCGAGGGTATTCACCCCACAGCGCCTCTCAACCACCCTCTCCAACATGTCTATCTTCTAGTACGTACACTTTCACGTGTCACTTTTTATCAACATTGAGGACACCGGCTTCGAGAGAGAGAGAGAGAGAGAGAGAGAGAGATGTGTTCCTGTTGTTTCTTCATGCAGATATTAAAAAAATATTGCATA
Source organism: Chionoecetes opilio (assembly GCA_016584305.1). Taxonomy (NCBI): domain Eukaryota; kingdom Metazoa; phylum Arthropoda; class Malacostraca; order Decapoda; family Majidae; genus Chionoecetes; species Chionoecetes opilio. The sequence goes on along the minus strand of JACEEZ010019081.1, from coordinate 624,591 downwards.
GCTTTCAAGCCTCAAATGTAAATGATGTAATTATACATATATAAATATTTATTATTATTTTTTTTTTTATACTGTATGCCTGTTTATCACCTGTCAAGATGCGGCGTTGACCGTTTCTGTGGTCTTTTATGGCAAGGACACACACACACACGCGCGCGCGCACGTTGCTCGTGTGGTACGGCTGTGTCCTCTGAAGAGCGCAAGTTCGAGGCTGGCTCACGACTCGAAAATCTTACACTGGAAATGTGGGATTTAATGTTCCCCTTGATTAAGGATAGGATTTATGATAAGGATTGATTAATATGATGTGTGAGTAGTGAGGGGAGTGAGGTCCCAGCTTCACCAAGAGATCGGTGATAAAATTCTTAAAATGGTAAAATGGAAATTTTACTGTTTACCATTGACCATTGATAAAATGGTAAAAATTATTATGAGCTGCAAGCTCTTTTCGGGAGTGTGACAGCTGGAGATCGCGTGTCCAGGCCTTGGGTGAATCACACACACACAGTCCACATCCACACCTACAGGAGTGAAGGGTTGTGGCGCCACCCTCACCTCCTACCGGAATCTCGGTCACAAAACTCACAACTCCTCGGCTTATTTCCCGCCCCTTCTCTGCTGGGTGAACATTGTAGCGTGAAAGGCGACAGTCTTCGGAGAAGGAGGAAGAGGAGGAGGTAGGAAAAGGCCCTGAATGGCGCGTTGCCCTGACGACGCGGACGCTCACTCTAGGAGGGAGAGGAGGGAGTCCCTATAGAGACGGCCGCGCGTCTTGCCCCTCGGCCCCCTCCATACTGCCACTCGCCTGCAGGACACGGTGAGTGCGCCGCTCACCTGACCGAGGCGAGGGAGTGCAGGGACGAGGGACAGGAGCAGGCAGCCCTTGAGCCCGCCACGTGCAAGCCTGGCCCTGCACACTACCGGTCATGTCACTGCCACACCTATCTTTCATAAGAAGTAACTACTGAACTACATGATTCGTTTGCCTCTATATGTAATGAAAGAATCCATATATAGGCGAGAGGGATTCATGTGGCTGCATTAATTACATGTATGACCTCATGTTATCTTCAGTTCGTCTTTATCGTCAAAACCGTCAATTGCATAATATTATCTGGTATGAATTTATACACGTGTCACAGAGTACTATTATAGTATTGGTGCACATGAGGAGGACAACCCGGCCACTTGCCAGACTCCCCGCCTGGCCCTGGCCAGCCCTGTGTCGGTGCTCAAGGTTCGCGGCAGACAGACCCAACACACAAAGTCAAGTCAAGGTTAAAACAGTAATTATAATCGCGTGCATCACAAGTACCCGCGTGCACTGCAACAAAGGCCAATATTCTGATTCTGTTTCAAACGTGAGGCAGGAGAACACGAGGCAAACTGCCTGTGTCGAGCGGGGTCGAAGTTCCCAACAATGATTTCGAATACGTATACAGAAACCCTGCTTATGATCGCATGTTTCTCCCAAAATGTTCACCAGAGTGATTCAAACGCGTGTCAATCGTTCATTCCTTCATGCAGCTGTCACGGATACATTTCTCTACTTAATATCCTTACATTAATCACCGATTCGCATATTTTCGTTATTTTTTTCGGTTTCGGCAATGTGTACAACGTAAGCTGCAACATCGGGTCGTAACGCTGGTACGTTTACGTCTTGGAGGCAAGAGGTCATGGCTGCTTCTCTCCCTTGTGCGTCTTGGCAAGATTGAAGTTGGCCACAAGGCACCGGAAGTGTCTGTGGGCGACTTTCTCTCTCTTAGGACTTGCCGGAACGAGGAATGAGCCACATACAGGCCACAGCCAAGCCTCGTCATGTCTGGGGGGCTTATGATACACCACGCACGCTCGCCTCACAAGTTCACAGGATGCCACTACCATACACAACGTAGAGTCGTAGACCTACACCAACCTCTACTCTCTCTCTCTAAGGGCCAGTTGCAAGAAGGTCTCGTCGTGTGCCCTATAGGGTCCCGGCGTGGAAATGCCCGACTGCACAGGTTCAAGAACAGCGTCATTTCACCCCCATCGTGTGCCCCATCGGGAAAAAATCGTCAGGCGGTAACCCCCTACCGATGAGATGATCGATGAGCACCATATATAATCAAATACTTCCATTGAACATCAATAATCAACATATTCAATATGTGACGCATTTCTGAGGCAGAATCAACGCGGTTACTAAGCAGAACAGGCAGCTAATTCATAATTTTCAGTTGCCGTGAACTCAAGACAAGCGGGTGGATGTCCGCGCCACCTATTGACAGCGGCTGGTGATATGGGGCGGGTGGGCGGGCGGAGTACATCCACACCTCATAACAATACGTTGTCATCCACCTTACCAGTGTTTAACTGAAGAAGACTGATCAACTACCACGCCTGTGAACGCATCATAGGACATCACCAGGGCTCATATGGTTCCTCAACGGATCATTGCAGCCCTAACCAACGCCTATACCCGCTCGGTATTCCCGCTGGGATATAAGTGAACAGACTTTAACTATGATTGAATGTATGTGTTACTTTTATGCAGTTACCATTTCGAAATGATAATAAGTAATATGGCTAAATATTACTGACTAGAATCATCTAGAAACGCAAATAAATTGTAACCATGAGAGAGAGAGAGAGAGAGAGAGAGAGAGAGAGAGAGAGAGAGAGAGAGAGAGAGAGAGAGAGAGAGAGAGAGAGAGAGAGAGAGAGAGAGAGAGAGAGGTGAACACCAGCGTGGCGTTGTCATGGTAACTCAAATGACCAACCTCAGAACTTGTGAAATCTTTTCGTACCGCCTCTTTCTATTGAAAACAGCATTGCTAATACAAGTATTAGTATATTTTTATGTTATGGAAAACAATAATTCATGATAGAAATGACTGGAATTAATTTCTTTATAGTAGTACATAAGAAAATAAGGAAGCTACAAGAGGCCGTGAGACCTACACGCGGTAGATCCTGTTAAGGAAAAACAAGCTTTTTGTATAGCTTGTTAGGCAAAGCTATAGTCAAAGTTCATGCATATTTCTTGAGTCTCATAATGGCATTTCTTTAGTGTGTTTTACGGTTTTTTATTTGATAATATTATAGAACAAACATTTCCGAAGATAACAGTATATATTTTATACTGATAAACATTATATTAGGTAGGTAAACTTGTACGGGGAGCGGAGCGGGTTGTATCCTTATGGTGTGACGTCACGGGCGATGTACCAGGCCTTGTCTCTCGGTGGTCTCGGTTGTACCCGGTACTACTCCTTACCGAAACCGACCGAAGCCGAAACCGAACGAAACCGGGTGGTAGGGTTGGGGGTAGGGGGTTGAGGGTGGTTTTGGAGGGGCGGGGTGTGTGTGGGGATGCAGGTTAGGTTAGGTTAGGTAGATGTATCAGTGGGTAAATTATTGGAATCTATTATTGCAAAAAACATTAGAGAGCACTTAGATAAACATAGCTTGATCAATGATTCACAACATGGATTCACCAAGGGTAGGTCATGTCTCACCAATTTATTGAGTTTTTATAGGAAAGTTTATGAGACGGCAGATAATTATAAGGATTATGATATAATATATCTGGACTTTAGTAAGGCATTTGACAAAGTACCACACGAGCGACTCTTAAATAAGGTTAAGGCTCATGGAATAGATGGGAAGGTTCTTCATTGGATCAGAGCTTGGCTAAGTAATAGGCAACAAAGGGTTACAATTAATGGTTCTAAATCTGAATGGGGACTGGTGACAAGTGGAGTTCCACAAGGGTCTGTTTTGGGTCCATTACTATTTTTGATTTACATCAACGACTTGGATAGTGGGATTAGCAGTGATATCAGCAAGTTTGCTGATGATACTAAGGTAGGTAGGATTATTGGATCACAGTCTGATGTAAACATATTGCAGGGAGACTTAGATAAACTTAACGAGTGGGCAGTCAGATGGCAGATGGAATTTAATATTGATAAGTGCAGCGTTATGAATGTTGGTAGAAAAACCCCTGGTAATAGATACACCATAAGCAATGTATCGCTGATAAGATCAGAAGGTGAAAAAGATCTTGGAGTGAGGGTGAGCCCAGACTTCCGACCTAGGAAATAATGTATTGAGGCCAGAAATAGAGCTAATAGAGTATTAGGATTCATTACCAGAAGTGTTAAAAGTAAAAGTGCGGAAGTTATTCTAAAGCTTTATCTGGCTCTAGTCAGGCCTCACCTAGACTATGCGGTTCAGTTTTGGTCTCCATATTACAGGATGGATATAGCCTTGTTAGAAACAGTGCAGAGAAGGATGACCAACATGATACAAGGGATGCGTAACTTTAGTTATGAGAAGAGATTGAAGTTATTAAAATTACATTCACTCGAGACGCAGAGTAAGGGGCGATCTGATAGAAGTTTTTAAGTGGATAAAGGGATTTAATAAAGGAGAGGTAGGAAAAGTTCTTACGGCTTTTAACCAGGATAGAACAAGAAGTAACGGATTCAAGCTGGAAAAGCTTGTAATAATAGTAAATATTATTATTCTATTTATCGCACGGGTTGGTACACCTCGCTCCCGACGTCGGGACATCATGCCGATGGGGGCAAAATCAGCCGTTCATGAAACTCGTCAATGGAGTATCACGACAGTCGGGCGCCCCACTCACTATCGTGGACTCGGGTCCAGGTCGTTTCGGCCGTATGAAATTTAGGCCGTGACGCCCAAACTGACAAACGGCCGAATCGTCTCACGGCCTAAACAACATACGGCCTAAATTGTATACGGCCGAAACGACCTGGACCCAACTCCTTGACTTACCTAGACCAGTCTACAACTCAACCTCGTATTGTCATTTCACAATACGGTGTTATTTCACATATATTTCACCCTATATGTATAGTACCAGTTTTATATATATATATATATATATATATATATATATATATATATATATATATATATATATATATATATATATATATATATATTATATATATATACATCTCACCATCGTGCCCGATCGTGACGCACGCAGAGAAATAAAAAATAAATATATATATATATATATATTACGTATATATATATATATATATATATATATATATATATATATATATATATATATATATATATATCACTATCGTGACCGATCGTGACGCACGCAGAGAAAATGACGTAGAGAGAATGACGTAGAGAGAATGACGAAAATCATTGAAGATAGTGACGCCTTCTCTACACTCGCACAACCATCCTGCCCAGCCAGGACGAGACCAGCTGCTCAAGACCTGTGCTGAGGTGAAGAGACGAGCTAAGAACAAAGTATTCAGATCGGCAATAACTATCGTAGAATAAGTGATGGCTAGGGACACTAATACAGATCTGTTAACTTGCAGCCTACCTAATCCTTCCAACCTTTCACGAGCTGCCAATAGAAACAGACAAGATAGGAGACCAAAGCATCCAAGTTACAAAAATTGTATCCATTGTTACATAGTTACATTTGACATTGATAAAGACCACATACCAGGGCAGAGATGCTCGAAAGAGTTACGGGCCCGTAAGTACTCCCCTAAGGGACGTTTACCTCGTAGCGCCTCTAAGGGAGATGCTCAAACCATTTTTTCACTTGCTACGGGACCGCGAGGCTAAGGGTGGTCGGGAGCACCCTTAACTCCCTAAGGGAGTGAAATTTGAAGCGGCTAGACGTCAACAAACAATAAATTACAAGTTGTATCACTATACTTTATGTTTATTGTGTATTATAGAGCCATTTCATGCTTGCCTGTTTGAAATGTGATGTGTTTATTGCTTCATTGACTCCATATATATCATATTTAACATACAATACCTATAGTACTTGTAATAAATTCATATCAGGGCAAACCTATATATTAAATCTATATATCGGTAGACTTCTTGAATCAAAACGTACAGTTCATCATACACGTTTGGCAGCTATAATGATGCGGTGGTGGTGGTGGTGGTATCAAATGTCTGACGTACTAGTACACACGCACGTATACACACAAGCAAGGATATTATAAAGTTATATTATCCTTGCACACAAGTGTCACGTGTGTCACAGTGAGGTGTTAGCCCCCCCGTGTGTCTTGTCTGACCTAAAGAGCGAACGCGCAGTTCTTGTCCACTATAACAGAGTACCGCCAGGGCCACGGATACGGCATACGTACGGCGCTGGCCAGCAGTGGTCTATAGATACTATTTTCGGGCACGCGAGACTCGAACCTATGATCAGCGCATCAAGGTATACCCTGGGTACGTCTCTGTAGTAATCAGTGGGAGAATATTACGCTGAAAGGCTAATGTGGCAGCTATGTATTATCGTAACATTCTGGCGATAGTGAGCTAAAATCGGCCCTATTTCGGAAATCAGCCAATCTTAGCTCAACACCGGCAAACATAGTGTTTAGGTTTAGGTTAAGTTATATTTAGGTCTGGTTTAGGTTAGGTAAGGTTTATGATAGGTTTGTGTTAAGTGTTGTAGAGTTATTTAGGTTAAATAAGCGTCCGCGGGACGATTTCTCGAAAGAGGCCGATTTTAGCATAACAGCGGCATTTGAAGTCTTTAAATTTATTTATCGGGCTCCCTGACAGCTGAGAGCATGATGATTGGCTAGATAAGGCCGCGTCATGAAGGGCGCTGCTCTGTGATTGGTTAGCAGAATTTTCCCACACATATCCCTAGAATATCCCTATATTCCCCACCCAGAGGCCACCGATAACCGTACGGGAGTGACGGCTCGGTACGAGCATCTCCCTCAGCCCACCCTCGTAAGGTTATTGTAGCCATACACTCGTAAGTTGTCCCTTACGAGGGATTTTCGAGCATCCCTGCCCTGATGACTTCCTGTTAATTTATTTTTTTGTTGATGACGCCTGCCACTTAATCCTTTCAAGTTCAAGACAGAGGGATATACTGAAAGATGCCAGAACTTGGTATTGCGATGGAACATTCCGTATTGTAAAGGCTCCTTTCATTCAACTTTACTCAATTCATGCTTTTGTAAAAGGAGAGGAACAACTGAAACGAGTCCCACTAGTCTTTGTTTTAATGAGTAGGAAACGCAAGAGAGACTATAAGAAGCTCTTGCAGTGCATCAAGAGAGTCTTACCAGAGGTGAAGCTACAGATGTTAGTGGCTGATTTTGAGGCTGGTTTTTGGGGAGCAGTGACAAATGTATTTCCTGACATTACTATAAAGGGATGTAGCTTCCACTGGCGACAGGCAGTGTGGAGGAAGGCAGATTCCATTGGACTTCGAGTGCCATACATGACATCTGGGGCCATTCATTCTTATATTAAGGAGATACTTGCACTTTGCTATTCCTGCAGAGCACATCAAGCCATCATTTGAGAAACTCGCTTCACGTGCACAACTTGCTGACCCTAAAGTACAAAACTCGATTGACTACATCAGGAACACATGGATAGACAGCAGAAGGTGGAGTCCAGACACATGGAGTGTTTTTAACATGAGTGTCCGCACCAATAATGACGTTGAGGGTTGGCACAGAAGACTAAACAGTCGTGGCCGTGCAAATGAACAGTTTTACAAAGTAATAGAATTGCTGTACACAGAGGCCTCACTAGTAACGGGGCAAGTACAGTTAGTAAAGGAACGCAAATTAAAGCGATATAAAAAAACAACATTTTAAGAACATGCAGGGTCGCCTTTTTACACAATGGGATCAGTACATCAATAAAGAAATAAAAACTTCACAACTTATGGCTGCCTGCAGTCACCTCGCAGCACCATGTATAGAGTGATGCACCTATTCTGTAATCAAACCTTTTTTTTACATCCTGACTAAGTTAGACTAGATAACTCCGTATGTTAGATTGTAATCATGTGTTCATTTATTACAATTTCTTTTAATAATATATTTTAATAATTTTAAATTTTTATGTGAATTGTACGACAATTACCGTATTTGTACGATAATTTGACCTTTGCATGACAGTTGGACTTTTACCGTTGTACGGCTCGTGGACGCGGACTCGCAGATACTTATGCAGCTATTGCCTACAAATTATTTCGGTAAATTAGACCTTGATGAATGAATTGTGTGTTGTAGTGCAAGGCTGTGTGGTGTGCTAGGTGGCTCAAGTGTGACCTGTAGATGTGTTAAACCAGTGGTGATGTGGTGTGTGATTGTGTACCGTTGCACGGTGTGACACCTAGTTGTATGATGTGGCGCATAATGTGTGATGTGAAGCATAGTATAGAGTATGATGTAACGCATAATATATATAATATGTATTATGATGTGACACATTATGTAATGTGGTGTAAAGCCTGAATTCAATGCTATATAGTTATATAGTGAATACATTATTTTACCTAAGGTCGTATTTATCGGTGAAATGTATCTGAAAATACGATTAATCTGGTGGCTCGGTGCGACAATGTGGGCTACAATAGTTCACATCCCTGCACTGGTCCCTCCGGCCTAAACGTCTCACGGCCTAAAGGTTCCTAGGGCCTAAACATCTCACGGCCTAAACGTCTTACGGCCTAAACGTCTCACGGCCGAAATGGTTCACGGCCGAAAAAAATACGGCCGAATCGACCCGAACTCGTGTTCTAGATGGAAAACGTCCATTTCTTGCAACTGGGCCTAACTCTGGCCTTTCTTTCCGTGAGTTGGTGCCATCCCATCACTTCCATCTTTCTGCCGCCACCTCTATGTGGAGCATATATTCCTGACTACATGACGCAAATAACCCACACCTGGGAGGCGGCTGCCAAACCTGGGTGAGTAGAGGGGGCCTATAGAGGGGCTGGGGGGAGGGGTGTTTCGGTACTATAAACGTGAATTCCTTGATACGAGTCTATCTATCTCAATCAGTCAATTTTTCACCCACTGGTAACCTCCATCATGTCGCCCTCACACTTATTCTCTCATGTGAATATAATTTGGTGACGTTTGAATCAATATTTTTGTGGTACGTAAAAGATTTAACATCAATATTCTTTGTATTTTTTTTCTAATTGACAAAGAATTTAAATCCTCTCCACAATAATGGAGAAAGCAGTTGTACACGCAATTTTGGTGTTTGCCTGAGCCACATATAGTTTCATAATGATGTTAGTTAGCCTTATCACGCTTCTTGAAATAAAAGTTAAAGTTCTGTTAGCTGGATTCCAAGCAGCACTGCCAGAAATACCCCCCCACACGCCTCTCCGCCTTATGGTGTGACGTGCTGCTGGCTCCTCAGTGCATGGGCAAGAGGCTTTACTCTATTCTATTTAACATTTATTTTGTATGTACAGCAGTGTATACTTCCCCACGTGTATGTATATAATATATTTCATTTGCTTTAGTACGTAAGTTCATTTCCTCATGTATGTATATTATGTTTAGTAGTAGTATTAGTATTAGTATTAGTATTAGAATTAGTAGTTAATGTGTTAATGGTAAAGTAAGGTGAGAATAATACACTATATTGTTACATCCTTCAGTCGTGCTGTATTAAACGTAGCCATTGTGGAAGCCGTATTAAGGACAGTGTGTGTGTGTCGTGTGTGTGTGTGTGGTGTGTGTGTGTGTGAGGTGGTGACGGGGATTTGTGACTCGTGGGCCGCAACGTGACACAATATTTGGAAGGGAAAGAGGGAGGGGAAAGCCAAGGAACAGGCAGCAAGGGAAGGACTGAAGGAAAATAATGTAGGAAAGGGAAGGGAAGGGAAGGGAAGGGAAGGGAAGGGAAGGGAAGGGAAGGGAAGGGAAGGGAAGGGAAGGGAAGGAAAGGAAAGGAAGGAAAAGAATGTAGTACGTGTAGGAGAAAATGAAAAGGAAAGGATAGGTGGGGACTCATAGGAGGAAGGAAGGAAAAGATAGATAGCCAAGTTTTGAGCAATGGTGAATGAAAGACGAGAAAAAAAAGTTGATTTAAAAATAGATAAAAAAAAGTTGGTGTATGATAGATTTTTTGACCAAGGAAGACAGAAAAAGAAATACCAAGTCGATGACAGAACAAATAAAAAAAGGAAGAAATTTTATGACGGAGAAAAAAAAGTAGTAGAGTCCAATATCGACCAAAAATAAATGCTGTATGATGGATTTTTTGACCGAGGAAGAGAGAAAAAGAAATCCCAAGTAGATTAAGAACATAAATTAAGAAAGAGTTAAGAGATTCTGCGACGGAGAAAGAGAGAAATCGACCATAACTTTCTCTAATGAAAAAAAAAAAAAAAAAAAAAAAAAAAAAAAAAATCATGACAGATTCTTTGAAAACATCCCATAATTTGAGTTACAAGTTAAATATTAAGACCTACAAAAGACGCAGCCATTGCCAAGGCATTCACTTTCCTCCTTATTCATTCCATAGAAATCGTGCACGAAAAAAAAATGAAAAAAACACCCCACTCCTTCCCATTACCGGTAAGGCCACCCAAACCCCCAACTTTCCCGCCCTCAAACCCGTTTACCATGCATGCCCAGGCGACTGTATCCTCGGAATACCCAATACATTTACCCTCCATGCACATATCCTCGGTCCCTCAATCAATAGCCAGCTGCAAGAAAGCCACGGACCACACAAGGTAGTTCCTGCGCAACCCAAAGTTACTAATATCTTAACTTAACTGTAGTAACTTTGGCGCCACCCACTTCATGAGCGAGGAGGGGAGGGAAAGGTACGAGTATCGCAAGCCTCCCGTGTTTACAATAGTCAAGGTCATGTGATTACTACGTGTATAAATGAATGATTTATAGAAAAATACCAAAGTATATCCTAATGTGTATTTAATTTACTCTTAAACCTCTTCATTGCTCATAACATTTTTTTTTTTTTTGGCATTACAATTCAGGAATGTTTACTTTTACAATATTAAAGGTATAATATAGTGTGACTGGGTACTGCGTGTGTAAAACAATAAATGATTAAAAATGAAGTATATATAGTAAGTTTTCACTCTTCAAACTCTCCACTGCAAATAACTTTACCATTTTCTTCAGTCTCATAATTCATAATTCATCCGTGTGTGAAATATTAAAGTTGTGTGACTCTTATGAAGAAAAAAACAACAACTAATGCCTCCGCTTCTAAATATATTCCAATGCCAAAATCCTCGTAACTTTCCAGGAGATCCTAGTTTACGACTACATTAACCTTTGTATATTAATTTTTTACAATCCTTGTTTTAAAATACCACGTCCACTTCAATATTGACAAGTTTCTTTTTCACATAACCCAAATCAAGCCTTTTTTTCATGAACACAACCTTCGATGAGACGATGACCCTTTTGTCACTACACAATACTACGATGCATAATATTTCTACTTTTATAATAATTTTTTTCACCTTTCCTTCGTTCTTTTTGCTATGCTTTCAAACAGCCTGACCCTCAAGTCGCAGCTTTCTCCGCCAGCGTGGTGGAGACACCTGCCGGGGCTCTCAAGGAGGATGGGAACCACCCAGCCACAGCCAGCGGTCATCTACCCCGGACTGCGACCATCTCAACAGACACGGCGACGCCTGCGTGTATTGAGGGTAATACTGCGCGGTTAATCTTTAGAGTGGCTATTTTAATTAGGTTTTTAGGTTGGGTTGGTTACCGTCGTATTTAATTTAGTAGTATTTTTTTCTTTTTGGTATGCAAAGATTTTAGCGTTTGATTCGCTTTAACGTTGTATTGACTGACATTTTTAGCTTTGTTTTTAGTAATTTAAAGATGATGAAGTTGTTAGCCTTCTTAATTTATATGGATTTATAATATAATTTGAGCAAAATGTTTTATTTCTGTGTTTTTATTGATCATTTGTTTATTATTATAATTGAATATTTTTGTAAGAAAAAAGAAATCGATCTATTTTGTATATGCATTTTGTCAATATATTACAGTACTAATATAATACTAATGAAGACAACTCGACGTGATGAACAAGTGATGAATGAGGAGTTTTATTGTAAATAGATGTCTACTTTGAATGCTGTGATGGCGTATCTTTAATATTGTAAAAGAGCAACGAGTTTAGAATAACTTTATATTATAGTGAACAAATGCATACTTTAAATATATTTCTTCTTGGTGTGGTAAAAGAGTATTGAGACAAGAATAAATAGCTTCTTCATATTTCAAAGGAATATTGCGATTAGAGTAGCTAGCTTCTTTGTGCTGTCAAGGAGTAATGAGATCAGAATCATTCCTCTTCTACGCACTAAAGAGACCCAGATGAAAAGACCTGCCTACTCAATGTTGTAAAGTGTCCTCGGTTTAGAGTACCCCCCCCCCCCCTTGAATGCCGTAAAGGAGCTGTACGATCAAAAGCACCTTAATGAGACAGGTAAATGAATGTGTGCAGGGAGTACAAAATCTCTACTTCAAGTCTACATATGAAACACTCCTTAATGGGCTGAACCATTGGACAGATGGAAAGACTAATACTATTCTGAACCATTTGTTCCGACATCAAAGGTGGCATGCAACAAACGGATGGAGAGCAGGAGGAGGAGGAAATGATGAGAGAGGACATGGTTTTCTCCCTGGCAGATGTCGTCCACAGGTAGGCAGTGATGCACGGCAGCTGACGACAGGTGAATGAGCTCGCTCAATGTTAGACGCGCGCGCGCGCGCGTGTGTATATACGTACGAGCTGTGTATCTTGAGTCTGAGCGTGTGTATTTACCTACTTGTAACATACAGGAAAAGAGCTATGCTCGGTGTGTGAGTGAGTGTGTGATATTTCTGTGTACTGGCGTGCCAGGCTGACCTGGTATGCTTCGTCTATTTGCTTTACCCACGGTCTTGATGACGTGCTGGACTCGTTATCAACTATCATTACCCTCCAGGATAGAGCTTATCTATCCATGGGTTAGATATATCTATCTATCTATGGGTTAGGTTGCGAACTCACACACCGCCCCAACCCTTGCTCAAGGGGGATACTAACTGCCCGCTTTTGTCAGTGAAACATTTCAAAGCCATGAGCGAGGCGCGAACCTTAGACCGCATAGTGGCACTGGCAGACGAGGGCGTAACACCCACTGAACTATACGGTTCGGGCTCTCTCTCTCTCTCTCTCTCTCTCTCTCTCTCTCTCTCTCTCTTCTGTGTGTGCGCGTGCGCGTGCGTGTGTGTGTGTGTGTGTGTGTGTGTGTGTGTGTGTGTGTGTGTGTGTGTGTGTGTGTGTGTGTGTGTGTGTGTGTGTGTGTAAGAGAGAGAAAACAAAGAATAATAGTAGTGGGGCAGTACGGTCAGCCGGCTGTGTCTCTAGGAAGGCTATTGAGCGGGCCAAACTTCAGTGGTTGTGGCACGCGGTGTTGTGCCGTTGTTTTAGTAAGGGCAGCTGACAGCCCTTGTTCTTGTGGTGGTGCTGTTCCTTGGTCGGGGTGAAGGGAATAGTCGGGCGCAGTGGTGGTGGTGGGGTGGTGGGAGGGGGGGGGGGCATGGGACGGCAACCCTGCGCTACGGAAATGAAGGAAATTATAAGAATACCTAAACTGCGTCCGCTATTTCCTCCAAGAAATCTCCGAACTTTCCGGTAAAAAAACAGAGATGGGTGATTTTCTTCTTACAATCTCTATAATCGGAACACTACGCAAGCTTAAACTGAAAAAACAAAAACAAAAAATTAAACACGATCAAAGCATTCACGAGTTCCCACCATCGGGGATTGGCGGATATACTTACTATACACCATCACAAGAATTGGTAACCGTTCCCCACCTCACCACGCTGCCCTACCAACAAGTTTATCAAAGAAAAGGGGGGAGAGGGCGATTACAGAGAGGGGGGGTACAAGAATAAAAGAACACAGAAACACATAAAGGGGCTGTACAAGAATAAAAGAACACAGAAACACATAAAGGGGCTGTACAAGAATAAAAGAACACAGAAACACATAAAGGGGCTGTACAAGAATAAAAGAACACAAACACATAAAGGGGCTGTACAAGAATAAAAGAACACAGAAACACATAAAGGGGCTGTACAAGAATAAAAGAACACAGAAACACAGAAAGGGGCTGTACAAGATTAAAAGAACACTTAAACACAGAAAGGGGCTGTACAAGATTAAAAGAACACTTAAACACATAAAGGGGGGGGGGGGGGGTGGTGTACAAGAATAAAAGAACACAGAAACACAGAACAAGGTTGAAAAGCTACCAACCCTCTCCCCGCAGGCTGATTGGCGGCAGGGCGATGACACCACGGCCATGAAGCCTCTCTCAAGGGCGCGGTGCAAGGGACTCGCCTACTATCCGGCGGCGCGTCGTGTCTCGCCTCTGTCCTACATACCAGGGTTTTTTCAAGAGACCCTGGTATAGAGATCCTGCTACATACAAGGCCTCACCCCGCTCCCCGACGCACTCATACATCCACTTTCTCCCTCAATGTTTACTTTCCACGTCTGCGTCACCATGGCACGGGCCCGCCTATACCTGCGAGGCGTTGGCTGAGGGGAAGACACGACACCTGAGATACACACACCGCCAGGCACACTTAAGAAGAAGAAGAAGAAGAAGAAAGAGGAGATGATTCAACGAAGGAATAAAGAAAAAGTAGTCACGGTGTATGAGTTGATTAATGGCTTAGAGGTGGTAGACAAAAAATACCTACCTGTGTTTAATTAAGAAAACAAAAGGAGGCTGGATATTTGACGAGACAGACACAATGGAATGTTATTAAGAAAAGGGAAATGCCTTGAATAACACCAAGTAATATACCTTTCCCCATGGAAGTATAGATGCCTGGAATGTGCTAAAATAACAGGTGAGAGCAACAAAAAGGGTGCATCAATTTAAGAGCGAGAGAGAGAGAGAGAGAGAGAGAGAGAGAGAGAGAGAGAGAGAGAGAGAGAGAGAGAGAGAGAGAGAGAGAGAGAGAGAGAGAGAGAGAGAGAGAGAGTGTGGATAAATATTCAAACACGGAGACAGGACCACACGAGTCAACAGTGTACCTGAGGCTCCGTATGCTACAACTATAGATACAAACAACTAGGTCAATACTCAATACTATATCCAATACCATGCTCCACACAGACAACACTATGTAACCTGCCTTCCCCGTACAGTAGCATTGCACCAGGAGATACAGATAGAGCGCTGCATCAGCCAGGCCGCGGACTCATGATTCTTTCAGCTACCTCAACCGTGACTTTTGCCCCCACCCCCCCCATCCCCTATCTCCTCCCTCCTTCCCGGCCTTCAAATCTACGTGGAATGGCTTTACATACGTCATCCTGGCTTCATATACTTCCCATAAAAAAAGATACACGCTGTCCTCACTCATCATATTACGTATCTTAAACACTCACACATTCACAGGGTATTAGAGAGAGAGAGAGAGAGAGAGAGAGAGAGAGAGAGAGAGAGAGAGAGAGAGAGAGAGAGAGAGAGAGAGAGAGAGAGAGAGAGAGAGAGAGAGAGAGAGAGAGAGAGAGAGAGAGAGAGAGAAGAGAGAGAGAGAAGGAGGAGAGAGAAGAGAAGAGAGGAGGGAGAGAAGAGAGAGAGAGAGAGAGAGAGAGAGAGAGAAAAAAAGTGATGGTAAAAAAATAAAATAAGGGGGTGGATAATATACAATAACACAAAAATGAGAGTTTAAACTGTGTTCTCGTTTGGGGTGGTGTCATGGGTGTGTCGGGTTGCATCACCCTTGGCAGAGTCAGACAGTCACCCTTCTCCGGCACCCCGCCAGCCCACATGGGTCGTCCGCCTCCCTCTCCCCCCCCCCCCCTCTCTCTCTCTCTCTCTCTGCCAGCGGACGTGCCCTATTAGACAACATTGCCGTCCATCCCTGGAGCAACACCACACACGCCTTCAAGACACCTGCACACCTACAAGCTGCAAGAGATAAAGGCGCACGTATCTCTATATAGACCAAATTATTATTAGTATTTCTAAGAATTCTTCAGTTGATATGCGGACTTCTGACGGAGGGAAGGAAGGTAGGCTACATCTTCTTGCGTGATTGTTGACGTCAGGGTAGGGAATGAATCAACAAACCCCTCGAACAAGCGTACTGTACAGGCTTAATATATATAGTCAAGCTGAAAGGGAGAAAAGCGCGTCCATGGCATTCCTTTAAAAGACCATAAATTACTGTAGGCCTATAGGGGAGAGCGGGTCAGGTTGCATCGAGGGTAGGTTGCATCATTGCTTCTAACTCGCATGTTATCACACGTACATCGTCTTACTACTACTACTACTACTATAAACTACTACAACTACAACAATAATAATAATAAAAAGTTAATACGAGTTAGAGGCAATGATGCAACCTACCCTCGATGCAACCTGCCCCGCTCTCCCCTACGTGCCGGCGTTACTAAAGGAGATATTCTGGAGCACGTTTTTTTATATATATTTTACGTTGGAGCCCATAGCACCTGTAGGCTTTCCTTTTTATCTTCCTTAGGCTTTTTTGTGTGTGCACAAGCTATATGATCAACAACAACAATCATCAACAAGGCTGGTGTGTCTTGTACTTTAAAAAAATAGAAATAATATATAAGTAAATAGATAAAATGGAATAAAATAACTTCCTTTCACACTATCCATTCAAGACAGTATTGTGAGTTTTAAGAGGAGATTAATTCCTTTCCCTAATTAGACAGTTACTATTGAGTCACATTTACTTAACGCTCAACGGATATGTACGTAGATCTATTACAAAATGCTGATTCACCGGTATATAATACGAAAAGTTGTTTCTGTAATGCTCTATGTAAATCATATACCAAAGCTTTCGACATGCAGCCATAAATAACCTTCTTATCCTAATCTCTCTCTCTCTCTCTCTCTCTCTCTCTCTCTCTCTCTCTCTCTCTCTCAGCAACAACAACCAGTCCTCTATCCCTCCCAATAACCCCCCACCCCACCCTCCACCCACAGTCAGCCCTGCTGCAACAATGGGGTCTAGGTGGGCACGGCGCGGGTACGTCCCTTCCACTCGCATCAGATCAATAAAGAACCAGTATTTCCTGCCCGTTGAGAGGAGGCCCGCACCACGCCATGCCCTTACCCCTCCCATCACGCCATGCCCCTGCCCCGGGTGCCCCCCTCTCCCATCTCCCCATGACGCGGCCGTGGCAAGTTGGCAACATTCTTTCAGCGCGCCATCCGTGATTTTCCTGGTGAAAGTTTCCTGGTACAGCTCGGTGCACGACCTATCACGTGTTTAACCCCTTCACGCCCAGAACGTAATTTCCATTGTACTTTGGGTGTACCATAAGACGATTTTGTGAATATAAGCAAGATTTTATAGATAAAACCTATTTAGTATCCTTGTCCACTAGCTAGTTTGGTATATTTAAGCTACTTTTTTTGTTATTTTATGGCTAACAACAGACGATTATATATATTAACCCCTTGAGGCCCAGAACGTAATTTCCATTGTAATTTGGGTACCATTAGACGATTTTTAGTGAATATAAGCAATGTTTTATAGATATAACCTGTTCAGTATCCTTGTCCACTAACTAATATGGTATATTCAGTCACTTTTCGTAATGTTATGGCTAACAGCAGACGATTTTATATAGCAAAGAAAGATCTGGGCGTGAAGGGGTTTTTAACTGTGAGATTGTGATGTTCAGTAAAATCACTATATAAACAATGTCAACGTTGTATACATACGCACATAAAAAAACATCATTCTCGCCTTCCCCATATGACTGAATGAGAACAATGTAAATCCCGCAAAGAACACACACACACACACACACACAAAAAAAAAAAACACGCGTATTTCAAAATGCTACTGAGGATTTTGTTTCGTGATATAATAGATAAGATACGAGCTATATCCACAGAGCGGTCTTGTCCTATACCTGTAAGTCTTGATAGCCTATCAGTGGTGTCCCCGGGCGGTCTATGATGCACTATATACCAAAGTTACTTATATATTTGACTTACTTAGATATATTACAGGAACTTTTTATATACCAGGAACTTTTTTATATAGTTACAGGAACTTTTTTTTCTTTTTTTATATCACTAGTAGGTTTCACGGCCTCTTGTAGCTTCCTTATTTTCTTGTGTTCTTATATGTTTACTTGCTCTCTCTACAGGACCTCCCCTACATAGGTACAGTAACAAATGGGTTCCTATAGGGTCTGTAATTAACTTGACATGCATGCAAGTCCAACATTACTCTTATCGATACTGAACACCACACAACATTGTAAACAGGAAAAAAAAATGTTGTTCAGTACACTGTATACCCAATACTATATAGTCAACAGTGCATACATATATTTCACCAGTCTTGAATGGTATAAATCAATGGTTCTTGCTATTACCATCACTACTGGCTATACTTCAATGCTTCTGTGACGTGCTGGGGTGATTAAATATATATGCAAAGAAAAAAAAAAAAAATCCATTTATGGGCAAGTTTGTAAGATATCTATAGAAAGGTTATACTCTTATTTGTTGTACCATATATTGATGTTATTATAATTGTTATCTTAGTATGTTGTGGTCAATAAAGTATATATTTATAAGAACACAAGAAAATAAGGAAGTTACAAGAGGCCGTGAGACCTATACGTGGTAGATCTTGTATAGTTGTATATTTCCTGAAGCCATTTATCTAAGTAGGGAATGCCTTTACACGCCTTTCTGCTGGACAAAAGACTACACCACCAAGACAACAGCTCATGACAGGCACCAGTATACAGTTATAAGGCAGTCGGCATAAGAAAAGACCCGGAATGGTGTCAGGAGCCCCGAGCGCCGTGCCAGCAGGTGTAGTGAGTGGTCTAAGCTGGAGCGGCCACGCACGACACTCTTGGGTTAGTGTACGAGGTCGGGTTGATTATCGTTAATCTATATATCGTGGGGCGTGACTTCCGTTCCTGCAGCAAAAAGCCAGCAATAAATACACGTGCGTTCGTGTATAAAACTTTAATAATAACTGCTCAGTCAATACTTTTTCTTTAGGTAAATTGAGTATGTCTTTCTGTCTCTTTCTCTCTTATTAATCTCATATTTGTCCGTTCCTGCAGCAATAAATACACGTGCGTTCGTGTATAAACTTTAACAATAACTACTGAGTCAATACTTTTTCTTTAGGTAAATAGAGTAGGTTATGTCTGTCTTTCTCACAATAAAGAATCGCCGTCTCATTTAGGCCAGTGGAAGGGTTAGCACATGTCACACGATAGTTGTCACGTCTACAAAACATGAGACGTGCGACGCAGTGGCGTACCCAGAAAATTGAAAAGGGGGGGGGCAAAAATATATATATATTATATATATATATATATATATATATATATATATATTTATATATATTATATATATATATATATATATATATATATATATATATATATATATTATCTCATAGACCACAGTAGATATAGTGGTCTGTGATATATATATATTTATTTATTCATAATAAATATATTTTATTATTATTTATTTTTTGCAAAGGGGGAGGGGCATGGCCGCATGCCCCCCCCCCCCCCCCCCGGTACGCCACTGCGTGCGAGTGAGGGAAGTGTGTTTACTCCATGGCTCGGGGGAAGGTGTAGAGCCGCTGCAAACCTTATCATGCAGCCTCGTCATGCCCTCTATCCTTCGTGTCTTGGTAACAACACAGAACTCTCTCTCTCTCTGCATATAAAAACGGTAAATTTCCAGATGAACACCGAACTTCCTTTAGTGGACGAAACTATTTTTTTCTTGTAAATTTTGATGCGTTTTGAATTAATCTGCTAACCGTTTCTGTCGCAAATCACAGTTTTCTTGTGTGTGAATTGCTACAAAAATGACAAAAAAACAAATTGAACCTATACCTAACTAACCTAACCTTTACCTAACTATAAAAAAAAGGAAAAAAAAGAACATGATTTGCGACAGAAACGGTGAGCAGATTAATTCAAAACAAATCAAAATACCCAGAAAAAAATTGTTTCGTCCACCAAAGTGAATTCGGTGTTGATCTGGAATAATACCATAAAAGCAGTCTCAACTCACTAATTAATCTAACTCAACAAAATACTGAACCCTATATTAAGTCATCAATAATCATCTATATAGGAAGGGCATCACAAATTTCTTCCACCAAATCCTCCCCTCCCGACACACTTGCATTTTCCATCTGTATTTTTCATTGTAACTTTTTTAGTTGCTTTCTATCTTACTTTTGTCTTACCAACGTGTTACCAATCTTTCTAGTGTGACTTCCCAAGGTGTACTACTAACTCCCTCCTAACCTATTTACTGTTCATCCATTTCAACAACAACATCCCCGGTTTAATCTGAATTTCCTGCCAATAGCTTTTCCCTCTAAGCTTAACTTTTATGCAGATCTCCAGACGCAGATGAAGACACGCCGTATTCTCTTCCTTCCTGCTTTCTCAGTGTCGATTAATTAAAAGGTGAATATTTTGGTTATAAACGTAATATCACTCAGGTCCCACTGCCTTGGATCTTTGAAATTGTTAAGGAAATTGCCACTCTCACTTAATATCAGAGCCTGCATGGATACCTCTTTATACAATTACACCAACTATGTGAGCTAAAATGTTAAAGTGAGGGACATCTAGCTGACTCATCCCCAACCCCCCCCTCTCTCTCTCTCTCGTGAAAGCATTCATCTCGAGTTTCAAAGTTCATCATCCGCTTACATCGTCACCTTTCAGATTAACCTTTCGAAATTGTCAAACATCTCGCTCAGATTCAAGATAAGACACAACTCAGTGCTAAATTTTTCATCATCTTTAAGTACACGTAAAGACTAACTGAAGCATGACAGAATAGGATGTTCAATGCCTTAAAAAAAACTTGATTCCTCTAAAATAAACCAACACAACCTGCCACAGAACTATACATGGTTTTCAATGCCTTATAAAAAACTTGATTCCTCTAAAATAAGCCAACACAACCTGCCACAGAACTATCTCAACGTTGTGACACACCCATGACTTCCTTCTCTCCACTGAACATTCTTGGACTTTTAAAGAAAACTATTTATTGGAAGTTGAAAATTATAATCAAAACCACAGCATAGAGTCAAAAGTTATTCATCTCACCAACTCTCATTCTTTCACGGACTGTCTTTAATGAATTCATCCCTTGACGTACTGTACTTTATTATCATTAGTTATTTTCATACTAACACCTGACTGCATGCCTCCCTAACGCTTTTGGCACTGCAGCTCAAGTCCCTGCCTCCTCACCTTGGTATTTTGTCTACTACTAGACTATTATTACCCACATGTATATATTATCTTTTATTTGCTTTAGTACTTGAGTTCATTTACTCCTGTTTGTATATTATGTTTTTTTTACTGTATGCCTTCGGGTGAAAATGAATTTGTTATTATTATTATTTAGATTTGATGCATACCAGTAGTATCATTCCTCCATCTTCTCATTTCTGACAACCTCTGCAACGCCATGTTTTGTTACGTTCATCCACCTTCCTATGATTTGGAGTCCAGACTAAAGACACGTGATGAGCTTAAGTGATGATATCCGTTAAAAAAGTTATTTCCATGTTGCTTTATTTTGTTAGCAGCAGCAAGATGTAGGTTTTTCTCTACATTTTTGTGTCGTTTACAACTCTGAGAATTTTTATTTATTTGTCATTATAATTTTTCGAGATATCAGACTTGAGGAAATCTACAAATCTTGAGAAATAGTTAGATACATTTTTTCCTTAATTAACATATGCGTGCTTTTTTTGTGTATACGTAGTCCATCGATCGAAGTATTGTTAAGGAGTCTGTAATTATTGTCGTCAGTTGTTATAGAAATGCACGAAAACCCAGCGTCGAGGGAAACGTTTGTCTTTGTGTCTCTGTGACAAATGATATCTGCAATATTCTGCTTCTATTCCATGTAGTATTTATTGCCTTTGGCGTTATATTCGTAAATGATAAAGAAGGAAGTTATGGTGATTTTTGTTAGGTAATTATGCAAACTTTTCAGTGTGGTTTGTTGTTGTGGCCAAGTTTTAGGTGAATGAATGATGAGCATGAGTGAGTAGTGCACGAATGAATGGTGAGCATGAGCGAGTGCACGGTGCTGCCTGCCTACAACCCTCAGTATACAGACCTTCACCACCAGCAGTCACGCCACGCACACCTGACTCACCCTAGCGGTACTCCCCCCACCAATCAATGAGTGTTGGTGTTTACCCCGCCACTCCCGCCTTGCCCCACCCTCACCGCAATAACCCCACCCACGTGACCACACAGTACTATGCAATACTGCTTTCGTAATTCTGTCTAATGAAATCGTATACGTGTATGTGTGTGTGTACATTCTCTTCCATTCTCCTTTCCTAGCCATTACTGTTCATTCATATCATGTCTCTCGCCGAACCTAGTCTTAAAAGTACTACACAAAGTTCTCTCTCTCTCCACTGAGTGAGTCACAGCACCGGTGTGTCCTGGCAGGCTGCCGCCGCCTCTCCGGTGTTATAAGCACCACCAGTGCCCCCAGGGCAGGCCGCCACCACCACCACTACTGTACCTGCCCGCACACCTGCACCGCTGTCCTCACGTGCACACCACACATTCCCTACAGGTGCACAGTGTGGCTGTAGTGCACGACACCCAGTTTGTGGAGCACCAGCCGGGAGAGTAGCGGTAGTCTCCCCGCCGTGCCTGGGAATTTGGAAACCTGACCTAGCGGACCAATCTGTCACAAACACTCGTTTTTCCCGCATCCACCATGCGAAACTGCGGTGGGGATCATTTCTGGGTCCACCTGTAGAGGCACACGCGGTCCACGGCAGGGGTGGGTTACCATCCACTCACAACAGCATGACTAATACTACGTGAACAACAGTGTGATGCTGCACCTCACACGCACCGCACCAACACGCCACCACAGCTTCACCCGGCACACTGGGAGGCAAACCCACCCGCACCCGCCCGGCCGCTGACGGCGCTGATTCAACCCGGCAGGATGAGTTGCCATTTTTGCTCAACGATTACTACATTGAGATAAGATATGGGATGGTGGAGTGGCGTGGTGTGGTCACGGCGGCAATCGTGGGGGCCTGGGCAGCCTGTGGTCCCCTCTACAGGCCGCTGACCGCCGGGACGCAGGGCAGGGCGACCCATCAACACACAACTTCCTGCAGTGTTCACCTCGCATTGCCAGCCACTGCTACTTGGTACTTCTTGTGGGAGTTTCATGATTACTGAATGATAATGAGCAATGAGGAAACCCTCGCTGGAGTCTGATTACAGTGTCGAGCGACGGTGTTCAAGATAATTGTCTTCAAGATCCCGCGGACACTAATGCGAGCTACTTATTCTGAAACGGTTGCTTCAAGTATGATAGTGATGATTTAAAGAAAAGAAAATTTCCTTGCAGTTACTTTATTCATCCCAATATCAAAAGCAGGAAACAAACTCATGTGAAGTCCTCACAGTGGCAAGACGCTGAAAATTCCTCCAATTTAAGATGCCTTTCCTGCGATGAGACATAGGCCTAAACATCTGCAAAATATCTACGGGAAAAAGGACACCGTTTGTCGACGGTGGGGCAACAAGCGTCCACAAGGCTGCGGCCAAGGGAAGGACGTTGTTGCAATCAATAAGCCTCAAAGGGAAGCCTTAAAACAGGGGCACGTCACCTCACCAGGCGCTGCAAACCACGACAATCTTGTTGACGCTCGCCCCCCGGGGTTCAGCGGCCTGAGATCCCCCTGACAGGCCCTGCATCCCTGAGAACGCGCGAGGCATCCGGGATATTATCCCGAGGGGCCTCGGTACGTGGCGCGGTACGTGGCGCTCTACCAGGGACAGCCCTCTCAGCGGGGACGTGACGGTACTCCTTGGGCTCAGCCGCTCATTACCTCCGCCAACGAAGTTGGAGGGGTTATGTTTTCAACCCGATCTGTCTGTCTGTCTGTCTGTCTGTCTGTTAGTGTACAGGATTTTTCGAAAAGTTACGAATAGATTTGGACCAAACTCGGTATACCAAGTCTATTTGGTATAAGGAAGAACTGATTTAATTTTGGATGAAATCTATTGACAACTGTTGCCATGGCAACCAATTGATGAAATATTCGGCCGGAGGTATGCGCTCATACTGAGTGCATATATATAATATAAATATATATATATATATCATGCAACCAATTGATGAAATATTCGGGCGGAGGTATGCGCTCTACTGAATGCCCCCCCCCCCCCCCCCCCCCCCCCCAGTTACACCTGTGATACTGGTCACTCATTAACCTTACGGCTCCTCCATAGCTACCACACACACACAGAGAGAGAGAGAGAGAGAGAGAGAGAGAGAGAGAGAGAGAGAGAGAGAGAGAGAGAGAGAGAGAGAGAGAGAGAGAGAGAGAGAGAGAGAGAGAGAGAGAGAGAGAGAGAGAGACGCACATATAAAATAAAGATCCGTGCGTGATATGCAATGCGACATTATTCACCATTCACCAGTGATAGCGATGAGGAAAGGTAATGATAAGGAAGGTATGTACTGTGTACACCACATCACCCCATCCCACCCCCAGGGCTATCTACCTATGGAAGAGTGGTGTTTGCTTTACCTGTGCTGCGTCACGTAACGGGCCCAGTAGGTCAGCACCGCGCGCCTCCTTGGCCTCACGAAGCACCGGGAGTAAGACTGAGGTGATAAGATAGTCTGTGTTTTACCCTAATCACTACACTTGATCGGAAGGGAACGATGAGTGTCACGTTAACGATACATAGAGGTCACGGATGAACCATGAATATAATGAAGGGGATTAATAATACCTGACCCCCTACCCCCATTCTCCCTATTCCCACACCCTATACACGACAGGTCAAGACAGAGGTTGGAGGTCAGATGCAGGTCGAGAGTGAATGAGGAGGTCTGTTGGGATCGGGTCAAGTGCGTGGACTTAAAAGACACCCCTGGCGATACTGTTCCTGGGTCGGGGAGGGGGGGGGGGGATACTCATGGCTGCAGCACATGTAGCTTTAAGGGAAGATTAAAGGGTCGGGGGGAGGGAACATCACGCCATCGTATAACGGGATGAACGTTTTTCCTGAGACCTGCCGGGGACTGGACCTTCTACGGCTTCCTTCTTATCCGTGTCGTGGGAACATCTATAATTTTTTACTACAAGTTCCTAGCCCGTGCTCCTTTGCGCATACATTTCCCGCCAAGCAGCAGACAGCAGTATATATTCAAAGCCTTTAGAATTCTCAAGAATCATCTTGAGAAACTGAAGGACTTGACATGTGCTCATGAGTATGCGGTGGCAGTCTCAAATCGGTTTGATGTGCCCGGTGCTCTCGGGGACCCTGTAGAACTGTGGGATACCTTCAAACGTGAAACTCTACAGGCTGCCAAGAAGTGTATTGGGGAGCGCCCGAGGTCAAGGCGTGGTTTTGTCTCGACGGAGACGCTGGAGAAAATCGAGGAGAGTCGCTCTGCCAGGCTGGCTGGGAACCAGGACCAGCACAGGGCTCTGTCACGCCGGACTAGAACCCTCCTGGGGAGAGACAAGGAGAGGTATGTCAGGAGTCTCGCTGAGGATGTCGAGGGTCATTTGAACGCTAATGACCTCCGACCCGCCTACCGAGCCCTGAAGAAGCTCCGTTCCAAGTATCCTTCTCGGGCGAGTGCTATTCGAACAGCAGATGGGCGCCTCGTGTCGGACATGGATGGGCAGATGGCTCGTTGGGCTGAGTACTTTGGGCAGTTGTTCACGGTGGACCCTCCAACTGAGCAGCTTCACAACACTGGGTTACAGGCAGTGGATGCCGATCCTCCCACTGACGAAACCGCACCCTCTCTTGACGAAGTCAGAGAGGCTGTAGCAAAGTTGAGGGGTGGAAAGGCAGCTGGTGTTTGTAATATCAGTGCGGAGCTCCTCAAAGCTGGGGGTGAGGCCATGATCCGCGGGTTGCATGTTGTCCTGACTGCCGTGTGGCAATCAGGTACCATTCCTCCTGACTGGAAAAGGGGGCTGGTCGTCCCTATCTGAAAAGGGAAAGGGGACCGTCAGGACTGCAACAATTACCGCGGTATTACACTGCTCAGCGTACCAGGCAAGGTGCTTGCCCATCTATTGCTGACACGGATTCGCACACATCTGGTGAAGCATCAGAGACCTCAGCAGCCTGGGTTCACGCCTGGTAAGTCAACAACGGACCGTATCCTAGCGCTTCGTGTCCTGGTGGAACGCCGACGTGAGTTTCGACAGGGGATGCTTGCAGCCTATGTTGATCTCAAGAAGGCGTTTGATTCAGTGCATCGTGAGTCACTCTGGGATCTTCTGCGACTTCGAAGGATTCCTGCAAGGACTATTGGTTTGATAACTGGTCTGTATTCTGGGACTGAGAGTGCTGTGAAGTGTGGGGCAGGTGTATCCAGCTTCTTTCCTGTGAATACAGGAGTGAGACAAGGGTGCGTCCTTGCCCCATCACTTTTCAACGCTTGTATGGACTGGGTATTGGACAAGGTTGTAGATCAAAGTGATTGTGGAGCATCCATCGGCAACACCAAGATCACTGATCTTGTTTTTGCCGATGATGCAGTAATCTTTGCTGAGTCGCTGGAGGTCCTGGTGATGGCTCTCGAGGCGCTGCACGAGGAGGCAAAGCCTTTGGGACTTGAGGTCTCCTGGCTCAAGACCAAGGTCCAGGTGTTTGGAGACTTACTAGATGAAGCAGTACAATCTGTTCATGCGTGTGGCGAGGACATTGAGATCTTGGAAAGTTTTACATACCTTGGTAGCGCAGTCCATAATGACGGCGGGTCACGTCAAGAAGTCTTACGGCGGATTGGCATAGCCCACGGTGTTATGGACTCGCTCAGCGGGAGTATTTGGCGTTGTCGGTACCTGTGCAGGAGGACAAAGATCCTGATCTTCAAATCGCTTGTGATCCCTGTCTTACTCTATGGTTGTGAGACATGGACACTAAATAGTGACTTGAAGAGACGAATCAATACCTTTGGTAATAAGTGTCTTCGCAGAATCATGGGGTATCGCTGGGATGATTACGTGTCAAATCAGTGATTGCACTGTGAGACTGAATCGAGGCCTATTACCTGCATAGTCCGTCAGCGCCAACTTCGGCTATATGGGCATGTGGCACGCTACCCTGAAACCGATCCTTCCCATCGGGTTGTATCTGTAAGAGACAATCCGGCGTGAAGGAGGCCAAGGGGGCGCCCACAAGGCTCGTGGCTGGGGCAAGTTGATGTTTCTTGTTGAGAGCTGCTTGGTATGGGAATGGAGCCTGCATGGGAACTCGCGCGTGGTGACCCCCGGGAGTGGTGTCGTAGGGTGGGCGAGGCGACGCGCCCCCCGGCGTATGCCCCCAATGATTGATTGATTGATTTAGAATTAGGCGTAATTATAAAGGCTTTGGCAGTAAAAGTCTCAAACGTTTCCTCCTGAGGGGAAGAGTGGTTCCGCAGGTGACGGCATCCCAGGAGCCAGGTGGTGCCAGGTGGTGCCAGGTGGAGGTTTGCCAGGCACCCCGCACCCTTGCTTACCCTCAACTTTTGCCAGGCCTCCCCATGCTTCCCCACCAGGCCTCCCCTCGCTTCCCCTCACCTTGTTGTACTCTACCATGTGGGGCCGTGGGCGGAGGAGCACCCACGTGACCCATCACACCATCGTGACGCAAGTAATCGTTGTCAGCTACCTCTAGATACTCACGTGGCACTGTAACCTCACCAGCCATCCCCATGCACCTCCACGCAACCCCCTATCAACACACCTCCACTTAACCTCCTCCAGCGACCTGACTAATATTACTACGTGCTTACAAGATCGCGTCATCGCCCAGGTTGATTAATATATCCTCTGTAAGTTAATTGTTTGCTCCGCCGCGAGTGTCCACCCCTCCGTAACTTTCCCCGGCGTGCCATTGGCGGAGGCAGGGGCGCGGCGTTGCAAGGCTGGCGGGTGCACGACGACGAGTGAGGGGAGCTGCCTGAGTGACGCTGCGAAACGATCAATACCCTGGAATGGCCTCACGCGCTCCTCAATGGTAGGTCTTCGGGGGCTAAGTTGTTGTTATCTTCATCCACCCACACACCCACCCACACGAGTTTAATTGGACCGTAGTTAGTTAAGTTTATTTACATCTCTTAAAAAAACTGATATTAACCTTACATAAAACCTGGTTAAAGTTAAGTTAAAATCAAATTGGACCTATCTATACGTGCATATAAATAAAATCTGGCACTCATTCTTGTATACTATTTTTAGTGCAAGTTACGACGAGAAGGCCGCTGGAACGAGCACGAGTATTATGTGTGTTATACTCGTACCTGCTGCTGGATGCGGGGGTGGACGCCTGAGGGGGGGGGGTTACGGTACGGGGGGAGGGAGCGCGTTCTCTGTCACCTGTTACGACAATCTCATCAAAACAATAATCTTGAACTCTGAATACTCTGGAACTCGCTTTCTATTTCAATTTTTCCTCCTTTCTACGACTGAAATCTTTTCAAGAGAGGAGTAACAAGACATCTCCCGAACTAAATTGGCCCACTCCCCTTTTTATATTCTCTTACTGTCTTCTTTATAGGGACAGGCAACTTAGCGGGCTTTTTGTCACTTCTTTTTTTATGCCCTTGGCCAGTCCTTTGTGATGTAAAAAAAAATAAAAAAATCATACTACCAAACTAATACAAACATTATACCAAACTTCAGCATCTCTCTCTCTATCTCTCTCTCTCTCTACGTTCGTGAAACCACTGCACCCACGTATGTTGCCAGCCGTCAGCTATGCACGTGTCCAACTCATCCCTATACTAAGTGTGTTGGAAGTGGTGGGGCATTGACACTGAACAAAAAAGTAGGACTGTGTTAGGAGCCGCGGGTGAACAGCTGTCAAAGTACGCATGGGAGGCACTCTGCATGTGAGGAAGGATTACTAAGTGGAGGAATAGGGTACATGACAGAGACGAAACTACTTCTACAACATCAACATTGGTCAAAGCTCGAGAAGATAGAAGAGATATAATATAAAGACGAGTATATTAACAATGAAAACAAAATAAATGAGTAGGGATGGGAGGGAGAAATACATGGAGGAATACATGATACAGAGACGTAACTATATACTACAACATCAACATTGCATCAAAGCTCGGGAAGATAGAAGAGATAAATAAAGACGAGCAAATAATAAAGTTAAAAAAATTAAAAATAAAGATGAATGTAGTACTAGAAAATGATGAAATTGATGATGTAAATTAATAAAATAAGAGGGTCAAAAAAGGTCAAAGAGGTAAAAGGTCATAGCTCGGGAAGATGGAAGAGAGTAATAAAGACGAGCAAATAATAAAATATAAAAATGAATAAAGATGAATGTATTAGAAAATTATGAAATGGATATAATAATGTAAATGAATAACATAAGAGGAAGAGGTGTGGAGATATGTGGAGAGTTATGAATTACAAAACGATGAAATTGATAACGCAAATGAAGAAAATAAAGAGGAGGTTGGGTGCGGGGAGATGGAAAGTCGCCATGTTACCAGACCTTCATCTTCAGTATATAAGACCTCGAGAAGCCCCTGAAACATGCTGGCACCGCGATGGCAGATCTCCACCTGCCTGCCTCCCTACCACCGGGGAGGCGGTACTACAAGTCACAGGGGGATACACGCCCTGACGGCTTAAGGCATATACAGCAAGACAAGGTTGACGTGAGCCTGGCAATGCTATCAACACAGAAGCCCCGTGGCTCAAGGATGGAAGGTGGTGGTGGTGGTGGCGGTAATCAACACCACCATCTCTCTCCCTCTCTCTCTCTCTCTGCCCGCCACCCTGTAGAATAGCATCCTATCCCATAATCCTTTAGGTCGTAGGTTCGAGGCCTACTCAAGCCTCTATGGGAGTGGTTCTCAACATTTTTTTGCCCGGGCACCTTTTCACTATAATCTTATAATCACTTTATAAATCAGAGCATCATCCCCCCGGATGAGCATCATCCCCCCAACCATCAACACCACCCCAACCAAGATCCCCCCTTTCCAAGATTGTTTGACTCAAAAGGTCCATTCCAAATAACATGCATATGAAACTGATAATATTCGATTTTATTATATTTGCAGCAGACAAACGATGTATACTGCGCCTTGTGCCGCCCTGGTGACGTGTTCAATAGGTGCCTTGCACGTGACGTCACAGCCCTTGTTGTGGCTGCGACAGGCGCGGGAGATGCGAGCTGGAGGACCAACAAACTCCACTTGCCGCCCGTGTTTGCCAGCTTATGGTAATTTTCCCCTACCAAATATATGTTTATCAGTATAAAAGATATACTATTATCTTCGGAAATGTTTGTTCTATAATATTATCAAATAAAAAACCATAAAACACACTAAATAAATGTCATTATGAGACTCCCAAGAAGTATGCATGAACTTAATATTCACCAGCGCCAGCTCCCATTTAATATTTTGTGAGAAACTTTTTACATGGAGAATATCAATAGAAGCGGAATTTCATTAGCTTTCCATTGATATATTTCGTTTTCTGATAAATGAATTAGAACCATGCATACATAAGCGTTAACTAAATAAATAACATCATGAAATCGGGTAATTTTTCCCAATTCATGAGGTTATTTATTTAGTTGACGCTAATTTATGCATGGTTCTAATTCATTTATCAGAAAGCGAAATATATCAATGGAAAGCTAATGAAATTCTGCTTCTATTGATATTCTCCATGTAAAAAGTTTTTTCGCAAAATATTAAATGGCGAAGAGTTTAACTGAATATCAAGTTCATGCATATTTATTGAGTCTCATAATGGCATTTCTTTAGTGTGTTTTACGGTTTTTTATTTGATAATATTATAGAACAAACATTTCCGAAGATGACAGTATACCTTTTATACTGATAAACATATATTTAGTAGGGGAAAATTACCATAAGCTGGCAAACACGGGCGGCAAGTGGAGTTTGTTGGTCCTCCAGCTCGCTCCGACGGGCGGCATTTGGCTTGAAGCCGCTAGATCGTGACGTCAGTGCAAGGCACCTATACCATCATGAAACACACACATACACTCAAAAAAGAAAACCAATGAATGACAATGGATGAATGAATGAATGAATGAATAAGTGGATGAATAATTGGGGAAAAAATGAAGTGTACAAAGACCAGCATGAAGAGGAGGGACAGGTAAAAGTACACCTGTCATCACAAAGTAAGTAAGTGAGTAAGGAAACCATTCAAGGGGGAACAAGTGTGCTGACAAGACCTTCGGCTAAGGGGGGAAGGGGGAGGGGGGGGGGAGAGGGGAAGAGCAAAATAAGGCGTGGATTACAACAAAACAAAGCACACGTTGAAAGGATGATGTTCAGGACTTGTGACTTATTAAAAAGAAACATTGATATTTGGAAGGTTTGGGCAAACACACACACACGCACGCGCACACACACACACACACACACACACAACACACTACCTGTGACAACTTACATACCTACTGCTAGTCATTCCTGCCCTCACTCTCTCACCTAATTTAACCTATAAAACCTCACCTAAAAATAACTCACCCAACCCAACCAACCAAACAGTGGCGTACCCAGAAAATTGAAAGGGGGGGGGGGGCAATATATATATATATATATATATATATATATATATATATATATATATATATATATATATATATATATATATATATATATATATATATATATATATATATATATATATAATAAATATTTCTATTTATATCACTTATTCTTTGCCAAAGGGAGGGGCCATGGCCGCATGCCCCCCCCCCCCTCTCGGTACGCCACTGCAACCAAACCTAATTTAGCCTAAACCTAACGTAACCTAATCTGAACAAAACCTGACCTAACCTAACCTATATACACACACTTTCTTAACAACCTCACCAATCTACAAATTCCCTACATAAATCCAAATCAGCCACTCCGTCACTGCAAATCAGCGCTTTTCATACGCAGAAAGACTCAACCCTCTAAAGATCATTCTAAAAAGGATGTAATACTTTTATACAATCCTGAAAAACTTGAACATCTGATACCCTGCAAGTAAGATTGAGATGATGAGAAATATCACGTCCCACACATATATAATTACTCCCCCCTGACTTGCATAACCCTTATTGAGGAGGGAAGAGAGGTCCCTGGGTATATAGGGTGTTGGGTCCACTTCTATTGACTCATGGGATCAGTCAATCATAATATTTAAATAGCGTGGTAAAGTTATGGAAGTTATCTACGTATATATGATTAGTCGAACGGGTATACTAAATATGCATGTGAGGTCTATTATTTCTTCTGCATGCAAACTTAGAGCACCCCGTGTGTGTGTGTGTGTGTGTGTGTGTGTGTGTGTGTGTGTGTGTGTGTGTGTGTGTGTGTGTGGTGTGTGTGTGCGTGTGCGTGTGTGTGTGTGCGTGCGTGCGCGTGCGTGCGTGCGCGCTTGTGTGTGTGTGTGTGTGTGTGTGTGTGTGTGTGTGTGTGTGTGTGTGTGTGTGTGTGTGTGTGTGTGTGTGTGTGGAATGAGCACCGAAAGCCTTGCATAGTAACATCATTTCATCACACACACACACACACACACACATTGAAGTGAAGTGAAGAGGAAGTGAAGGGAAGTGAAGAAAGAGGTGGCTGAAAATGATCGCCTGACACACACACACACACACACACACATACACAATAATAAAAAATAAATAATAATAAGTATATAATAAGTAACGCATGGCAGGAATAGGCACGGGTGGTGAAGCGTCGCGTCACGAGGTCCTGGTGTGACTAACCCCACGACAGGCTATAATACCTATGCATGATCACGACACCTGCCGCAGCGCGGGTGGTGGGCCAAGCCGTGACTCAACGACGAGGGGGACAGCCAGTCTTGAGTAGCCCTGGCGGCGGTCATCACTATAGTAACTTGAGGCACCGGATGGATAAGGGTTATGTGATATGCAGGGAATCAAGACGGCTAGAGGGGGTAACACAGAACATCAAGACGGCTAGAAGGGGGTCAAATCAAGGATATTATAAGAGTATAGTATCCTTGGGTCAAACAGAACATCAAGACGGCTAGAGGGGGTCAAACCAAGGATATTATAAGAGTATAGTATCCTTGGGTCAAACAGGACATCAAGACGGCTAGAGGGGTGCATCACGGTGGGGACAGAACATTATCCTACTAATATAATGAAACGCCGGAACGAAACACTACAAGAAATAGATGAAATATATGTAAATCAAAGAATATCAATATGTTGGTAAAATATTATTAAACTCAAAGCGGGTTTTTAGTATAATATGTCAAAATGAAACCACCTTGATACAACCCTTACACTACATTCACTGTCCATTCACATTCACGTATCTGTTGATCCGTAACATCAACGCGTTACTTTCATGTATTACACCAACATCAAACCCTTTGCATCATTACGTGTTGTCAGGCAAGCCACAGCCTCAGTGTACAAAGTGTTACGATATGGCAAGACATACACATAGTCACATACTAACATAATATTCACAACGATTACTATGACCGGTGCGGAAACATAACAGGGAATGGTGAAGCGTACAATGGTTTGCGCGAACATGCAACCTCTATCAGAGTCCATCTACTGTATAGCAATTGTTGGCAAGTTGCAGGAATAATACTGAATATTGGACAGGAAATAAATGCAATATATTTTTTTGGGGGGGACTCCACTCCTTCCCCAAACAAAGATCACGCACGCCCCCACCCCTCATCCCACCCCATCCAGATAAAGGCCGTTGTCGCGTGGGCAAGTGTCTGTTTACGAAAAGCAGTCCGTGTACTAACAAAGGCAAAGAAAACGGGCGTTGAGGGGAATACTTACTAATATTGACTTGATCAACAAAGGCATGTCCAGGCGTCTTACGACAACAAACCCGTCTTTATTTATCAACAAAAGGGGGGAGGGGGGCACGAAGTGGAACACTCGCCGACATCAGCGAGTGTTCCACTTCGTGCCCCCCCCCTTTTTTTCCCCCTTCTCCACTCCCAACAACGATGAATAATAATGCTTAAACTACCACCAGTGACCACACACACAACACACACACACGAACACATTATATAATTATGCATATACGTATCTACCTACAACTAGGTAAATACGTATATACATAATTATATAGAATTTATAGATCTGAATATGCATGCTTTTTCTAGGTCTTGTTCTGGTAGCTTGGTGGGCATGATGCGGTTTTGTGATCCCGCGAAACACAAGACCGCACCGTGATTGGCAACAAGATGAGATGAGAGACATGAGAGACGCTTTCAAAACTCACATCCACACACACACGTCAGATTCTGTGGTATTTCTGAGGCGGTGGGACGTGTAAGTGAGATTACATGACGTGCTGTGATGCTGTACAAGACATTACGAAACCCTCAACCTATCACGAGGCTTTTCTGCTACCACGCTATGTACATGTGATAACTCAAGGTTCACGGCAGACAGTGACAGTCGCGCCAGCTGGGATGAATGTCCACGCCAATTACACACACACACAGTCACACACACACACACACACACACACACACACACACACACACACACACACACACACACACACACACACACACACACACATACAGACAGACAGACAGACAGACACACACACAGACACACACATAAATAAAAAACGTTCCACTGCTCGCTTGGTCAGTTATCTGTGTTCCAATAGAAAGTTGAATAGTCCCTTTCAGAGCCAACCCCCCCGTGTAATTATGTCATTTTCTCTATTCAAGCTCGGCCAGTCACCGTCTGGGTTGCTACATCCTTCTCTAACCTTCTCCCCCTCCTTCCCCTACCACCACCACTCCCTCCCAACACACACACACACACTGATGCACATGTACACTACTATAAACCAACCTATAACCTATAACCTATAACCTATATATACCTAAATCTGTACATCCAGGGGAATATGTCCAGGGGGGAAACTCTCTAGAGGGAAAATGTCCAGGGGGAAATCTCTCTAGAGGGGAAAATGTCCAGGGGGAAACTCTCTAGAGGGGAAAATGTTCAGGGGGGAAACTCTCTAGAGGGGAAATGTCCAGGGGGGAAACTCTCTAGAGGGGAAAATGTCCAGGGGGAATCTCTCTAGAGGGGAAAATGTCCAGGGGGGAAACTTTCTAGAGGGGAAATGTCCAGGGGGGAAACTCTCTAGAGGGGAAAATGTCCAGGGGGTAAACTCTCTAGAGGGGAAAATGTCCAGGGGGTAAACTCTCTAGAGGGGAAAATGTCCAGGGGGTAAACTCTCTAGAGGGGAAAATGTCCAGGGGGTAAACTCTCTAGAGGGGAAATGTCCAGGGGGGAATCTCTCTAGAGGGGAAAATGTCCAGGGGGTAAACTCTCTAGAGGGGAAAATGTCCAGGGGGTAAACTCTCTAGAGGGGAAAATGTCCAGGGGGAATCTCTCTAGAGGGGAAAATGTCCAGGGGGGAAACTCTCTAGAGGGGAAATGTCCAGGGGGGAATCTATCTAGAGGGGAAAATGTCCAGGGGGGAAACTCTCTAGAGGGGAAAATGTCCAGGGGGAACTCTCTAGAGGGGAAAATGTCCAGTGGGTAAACTCTCTAGAGGGGAAAATGTCCAGTGGGGAATCTCTCTAGAGGGGAAAATGTCCAGGGGGGAAACTCTCTAGAGGGGAAATGTCCAGGGGGGAAACTCTCTAGAGGGGAATATGTCCAGGGGGGAATCTCTCTAGAGGGGAAAATGTCCAGGGGGAAACTCTCTAGAGGGGGATATGTCCAGGGGGGAAACTCTCTAGAGGGAAAATGTCCAGGGGGGAAACTCTCTAGAGGGGAATATGTCCAGGGGGAAACTCTCTAGAGGGGAAAATGTCCAGGGGGAAACTCTCTAGAGGGGAAAATGTCCAGGGGGAAACTCTCTAGAGGGGAATATGTCCAGGGGGAATCTCTCTAGAGGGGGATATGTCCAGGGGGTAAACTCTCTAGAGGGGAAAATGTCCAGGGGGGAAACTCTCTAGAGGGGAAAATGTCCAGGGGGGAAACTCTCTAGAGGGGAAAATGTCCAGGGGGGAAACTCTCTAGAGGGGAAAATGTCCAGGGGGGAAACTCTCTAGAGGGGAAAATGTCCAGGGGGAACTCTCTAGAGGGGAAATGTCCAGGGGGTGAAACTCTCTAGAGGGGAAAATGTCCAGGGGGAAACTCTCTAGAGGGGAAAATGTCCAGGGGGGAAACTCTCTAGAGGGGAAAATGTCCAGGGGGGGAAACTCTCTAGAGGGGAAAATGTCCAGGGGGGAATCTCTCTAGAGGGGAAAATGTCCAGGGGGGAATCTCTCTAGAGGGGAAAATGTCCAGGGGGGAAACTCTCTAGAGGGGAAAATGTCCAGGGGGGAAACTCTCTAGAGGGGAAAATGTCCAGGGGGGAAACTCTCTAGAGGGGAAATGTCCAGGGGGAATCTCTCTAGAGGGGAATGTCCAGGGGAAACTCTCTAGAGGGGAAAATGTCCAGGGGGAACTCTCTAGAGGGGAAAATGTCCAGGGGGGAAACTCTCTAGAGGGGAAAATGTCCAGGGGGGAAACTCTCTAGAGGGGAAAATGTCCAGGGGGGAAACTCTCTAGAGGGGAATATGTCCAGGGGGGAATCTCTCTAGAGGGGGATATGTCCAGGGGGGAATCTCTCTAGAGGGGAAAATGTCCAGGGGGGAATCTCTCTGGGGGAAAATGCCAGTGGGGGAGGGGAAATGTCCAGGGAGGAATATGACTGGGCCCCTCCGCATATGAAGGGCACACACACACACACACACACACACACACACACACACACACACACACACACATCTGCACCACCATCAACATTATCACAGCTATATGAAATGATAAATAAGACTGCAAGCTGAATCTAAGAATTACAATATCATAACGCCCGTCAGTCTTACCCCCACTATAAGCTATATTCCTATGGTATTATTTTTGTACAGTAATGATTTCCATCTGTACACATCCATGACACGAGCTTCATCGCGTGCACCGGGGAAAGCAGAACGAGCATAACGAGTGTGGGCAGATCAAACACAGTTGTGATGGATCATTGCTCTGTAGGTGACGGTGTGAAAACAAGCCTATATATGCCACATAAGAACATAAGGAAACTACAGGAGACCGGGAGACCTACTGTACACGTGGTGGTTCCATACGAATGAATTGACGATACAAATTCATATACAAAATAGGATAGACATGCATTGATACAGATAGATAGATAGACATATAGACATGCATTAATTGATAGATAGATAGATATGCATTGATAGATAGATGATAGATAGATAGACATGCATTGATACAGATAGATAGATATATAGATAGACATGCACTGATACAGATAGATAGATAGATAGATAGACATGCATTGATACAGATAGAGATATATAGATAGACATGCACTGATACAGATAGATAGATAGATAGATAGACATGCATTGATACAGATAGAGATATATAGATAGACATGCACTGATACAGATAGATAGATAGATAGACATGCATTGATACAGATAGATAGATAGATAGATAGATAGACATGCATTGACAGATAGATAGATAGACATGCATTGACAGATAGATAGATAGACATGCATTGATACAGATAGAGATATATAGATAGACATGCACTGATACAGATAGATAGATAGATAGACATGCATTGATACAGATAGAGATATATAGATAGACATGCACTGATACAGATAGATAGATAGATAGACATGCATTAATACAGATAGATAGATAGATAGATAGATGACATGCATTGATACAGATAGATATATAGATAGACATGCACTGATACAGATAGATAGATAGATAGACATGCATTGATAGATAGATAGATAGATAGACATGCATTGACAGATAGATAGATAGACATGCATTGATACAGATAGATATATAGACAGACAGACAGACATTGATACAGAGATAGATAGATAGGTAGGCAAATTAAGAAATCGAAAACAAGTAGATGACACACGAAAGAAAGTAGATGCAAAAGTAGTGCATAATACAACAATTGTTACAGAAATATTCATGCATGCAAACATAGATACATAGAAATACATATAGATACATATAAGACGGTATGCAAAAAATACATACTATAACATACAAAGATGGAAAGCGATACATACATACTACACACATACATACATAGTCATACACACAAACATGAATGAACCAAGCAAGTTACAAGTGGTAAAGCGAGGAATTTAAAGGAATTAGGAGATTAACTACCACACCCACAACACCCTCCCACCCACCCTTCCCCTATTCCCTTCCCAAACCTCATCAAGCCCAATCTCCCTCCTTTTCATGCCCGCCCCTCCCTGTGCACGCTCTCTTCCCCCTTCAGTGAGCGTGCAAATACTCTCCTCCCTTCACCATGCTGCCTTGCTTTCTCTCTCATCCTGTATTCTTTCTACTCGTCATTCATCTCTTCTTTCCCAGCAGAGCACGTGTGTGTGTGTGTGTCTAGAGAACCAATGTGTGTGTGTGTGTGTGTCTAGAGAACCAATGTGTGTGTGTGTGTGTGTCTAGAGAACCAATGTTGTGTGTGTGTGTGTGTCTAGAGAACCAATGTGTGTGTGTGTGTGTCTAGAGAACCAATGTGTGTGTGTGTGTGTGTCTAGAGAACCAATGTGTGTGTGTGTGTGTGTCTAGAGAACCAATGTGTGTGTGTGTGTGTGTCTAGAGAACCAATGTGTGTGTGTGTGTGTGTCTAGAGAACCAATGTGGTGTGTGTGTGTGTCTAGAGAACCATGTGTGTGTGTGTGTGTGTCTAGAGAACCAATGTGTGTGTGTGTGTGTGTCTAGAGAACCAATGTGTGTGTGTGTGTGTGTCTAGAGAACCAATGTGTGTGTGTGTGTGTGTCTAGAGAACCATGTGTGTGTGTGTGTGTGTCTAGAGACATGTGTGTGTGTGTGTGTGTGTGTCTAGAGACCAATGTGTGTGTGTGTGTGTGTTGTGTGTGTGTGTGTGTGTGTGTGTGTGTGTGTGTGTGTGTGTGTGTTGTATTCATCTAGTTGTATTTATCTAGTTGTATTTTACAGGGCCAGAGCAATGCTCGTGTGGCCCCGTCTCCATATCAACATTTTTTTATCATTCATCCTTAGTGCTTTGTGTTGGCCGAAGCCAGCACCCCGGAGAGCAGGTCACAAGCCCCGGCTAACACCCGGTACCCATTCACTGCTGGGTGGACAGGGGCTAGGGTTTTAAGGAAACAACCCATCTGTTTCCGCTCCGCCCGGGGATCGAACCCGTGACTTCTCGGTTGTGAACCGAGCGTGCTTCCCCTACACCACGGAGTACCCCAGTGTGTGTGTGTGTGTGTGTGGAGAGAGAGAGAGAGAGAGAGAGAGAGAGAGAGAGAGAGAGAGAGAGAGAGAGAGAGAGAGGAGAGAGAGAGAGAGGAGAGAAGAGGAGAGAGAGAGAGAGAGAGAGAGAGAGAGAGAGAGAGAGAGAGAGAGAGAGAGAGAGAGAGGGGGGGGTCAGTGTTGACAAGAGATTGGAGGAAGGAGTGAAGGGTCGGCTTCATGGAGGTAGTATTCATACTTCCTCCAAGGTCGGCTTGGAGTTGAGGCAGGACCCCCCCCCCTTAGATCCAAGCCAGTGTCGTGTGGGCAAGTGTCTGTTTATGAGGGAATGTCTATTTACTAACAAAGGCTAAGAAAACGGGTGTTGAGGGGAATACTTAAGGCGTTTTCTGCGGGGGATTTTTGGTTGCAACCGGAAAATTTTCGGTTGCAAACGGTCACAACAACAAATGTTTGCGGGTTGGGCCAATCATCTTCCCTGGATGGTTGAACAGGGATCGAAATTTGAGCAACCGAAAATTTTTCGGTTGAATCAGGATCCCCACAGAAAACGCCTTTACTAATATTGACTTGGTCAACAAAGGCATGTCCAGGCGTACTACGACAACAAACCCGTCTTTATTTATCATTAAAGGGGGAGGGGGGGGGGCACGAAGTGGAACACTCGCCGACGTCGGCGCGAATTCCTATCGGCGACAGTTATAGGTATGGTTTTGAGCATATATGATACATGAGGCATTCAATTTCGTACAGAAATGTCTTAACCACCCGTATATACCCCCATCTCCTGCTCAGAGGACATTTCTGTACGAAATTGAATGCCTCTTACATCATATATGCTAAAAACCATACCTATAACTGTCGCCGATAAGAATTCTTGCCGACGTCGGCGAGTGTTCCACTTGCCCCCTCCTCCTCCCGAGGAGGGGGCAATTAGTGAGAAGGTTAGGTTTATCGGAATTTTTTTTTCTTTTATTTGTAATATACATCTACCTAGGTGTCGATTGTCACTTTTTTCGTGTTTCCTGCCCCCCCCCCCCTTTTTTACAGAGGTGCCAACATAACCATGGCAGCTCCGCACCTCACTTGCACTATTGAAAAGGTGATCAGAAAACTGTGTAGTACCTATGTATTATAATTATGCTTACCTACCATATATCATTATTATTACTTGTCATACTTGATACTGAACTTGATTTCTGTACTGTACGGTGGAACGCCGACGTGAGTTTCGACAGGGGATGCTTGCAGCCTATGTTGATCTCAAGAAGGCGTTTGACTCAGTGCATCGTGAGTCACTCTGGGATCTTCTGCGACTTCGAGGGATTCCTGCAAGGACTATTGGTTTGATAACTGGTCTGTATTCTGGGACTGAGAGTGCTGTGAAGTGTGGGGCAGGTGTATCCAGCTTCTTTCCTGTGAATACAGGAGTGAGGCAAGGGTGCGTCCTTGCTCCATCACTTTTCAACGCTTGTATGGACTGGGTATTGGACAAGGTTGTAGATCAAAGTGATTGTGGAGCATCCGTCGGCAACACCAAGATCACTGATCTTGTTTTTGCCGATGATGCAGTAATCTTTGCTGAGTCGCTGGAGGTCCTGGTGATGGCTCTCGAGGCGCTGCACGAGGAGGCAAAGCCTTTGGGACTTGAGGTCTCCTGGCTCAAGACCAAGGTCCAGGTATTTGGAGACTTACTAGATGAAGCAGTACAGTCTGTTCATGCGTGTGGCGAGGACATTGAGATCTTGGAAAGTTTTACATACCTTGGTAGCGCAGTCCATAATGACGGCGGGTCACGTCAAGAAGTCTTACGGCGGATTGGCATAGCCCACGGTGTTATGGACTCGCTCAGCGGGAGTATTTGGCGTTGTCGGTACCTGTGCAGGAGGACAAAGATCCGGATCTTCAAATCGCTTGTGATCCCTGTCTTACTCTATGGTTGTGAGACGTGGACACTAAATAGTGACTTGAAGAGACGAATCAATGCCTTTGGTAATAAGTGTCTTCGCAGAATCATGGGGTATCGCTGGGATGATTACGTGTCAAATCAGCGATTGCACCGTGAGACTGAATCGAGGCCTATTACCTGCATAGTCCGTCAGCGCCAACTTCGGCTATATGGGCATGTGGCACGCTACCCTGAAACCGATCCTTCCATCGGGTTGTATCTGTAAGAGACATCCGGCGTGGAGGAGGCCAGGGGGCGCCACAAGGCTCGTGGCTGGGGCAAGTTGATGTTTCTTGTCGAGAGCTGCTTGGTATGGGAAAGGAGCCTGCATGGGAACTCGCGCGTGGTGACCCCGGGAGTGGCGTCGTAGGGTGGGCGAGGCGACGCGCCCCCGGCGTATGCCCCATGATTGATTGATTGATACTTGATACTTATTCCACACTACTCTCTCTCTGTGGGTGGGTGGGTGGGTGGGTGGGTGGGTGGGTGGTGGGTGGGTGGGTGGGTGGGTGGGTGGGTGGGTGGGTGGGTGTGTGGGTGGTGTGTGTGTGTGTGTGTGTGTGTGTGTGTGTGTGTGTTTTGTGTGTGTGTGTGTGTGTGTGTGTGTGTGTGTGTGTGTGTGTGTGTGTGTGTGTGTGTGTGTGTGTGTGTGTGTGTGTGTGTGTGTGTGTGTGTGTGTGTGTGTGTGTGTGTGTGTGTGTGTGTGTGTGTGTGTGTGTGTGTGTGTGTGTGTGTGTGTGTGTGTGTGTGTGTGTGTGTACCTACATAGTTGTGGCATACAGGGCCTGAGCTATATTCGTGTGCTTCTGTCTCCGCATCTATATTTATCAAGTTTTTCCTTAAATTGATGCAAACTTTTTACCGCAATCACCTCTCTTTCTAGTCCATTCAGGCGTCTACATTTAGGGAAAACTATACTTCTTTGTATTATTCAAACCTCTTTTTCAAATTTTCCTTGTGTCCTTATATATCCAGCCTCTTTTTCTTATCTCTGTAAAATTCTTCCAAGCTCTATATCAATTCAAATACAGTAACTAATAATAACTAATCATATAAGTTTAATAATAACTAAGTCTCCTCTCATGTATATCTGTCTGTGATGGAGAGTGAGAGAGGAGTGAGGCGGCAGCAGTGGCGTGGCTTGAGGAGAAAGTGCCGCAGGAAGTGTTTTTACAGCTTGGTTTTTAGCGTAGCAGTCGTGCATGCGAGGCGAAAGTGTGGCAGGCCTGGTGTGGGTGGATGGGTGGATGGGTGGATGAGTGGTGTGGGTGGATGGGTGGTGTGGGTGGTGAGTGGTGTGGGTGGAGTGGTGTGGGTGGTGTGGGTGGAGAGTGTGGTTTGTGAGTGGTGTGGGTGGAGTGGTGTGGGTGGTGAGTGGTGTGGGTGGTGTGGGTGGTGAGTGGTGTGGGTGGTGTGGGTGGTGTGGGTGGAGAGCGTTGTGGCTGGTGTGTGGTGTGGGTGGTGTGGGTGGAGAGTGGTGTGGGTGGTGTGGGTGGTGTGGGTGGTGTGGGTGGAGAGTGGTGTGCCTGTTCACATTGCCTCACCCCACCATCAAGTCATTCACCTTTTTGTGGCCTATGTTGTTTGGTTCTATTTCTATACTTTTAGGAATCATTCTGGCGTATCTTATGTTTTTTTAAAGTCTTCTTGATTGTGTTGTTTTCGGCTGTGGTAGTCTAGGGTTGAAGGTCTGTTGTTGTATTAATTCTTATGCATACACTTAAGAGCTACTTTCTCAAGAAGGCATATGTATTTTCTTCAGTGGACTTGTTTTTGCTATTTTAGTCGTGCTCGTGAGATGAACCCCTTGAGGCCCAGAACGTATTTTTCATTGTAATTAACTACCATCAGACAATTTTAACTAATATAAGCAATATTTTATAGATATGACTTGTTTAGTATCCTTGTCCACTAGCTAATTTGGTGTATTAAGTCACTTTTAGTAATTTTATGGCTAACAACAGACAATTTTATATAGGAAAGAAAAGATCTGGGCGTGAAGGGGTTAAGCTAGGTAGCGTATATGTTGATATCTTTTATTCATATTTCTAGTAACGAATCTGTTTTAAACCATATTTATATCTATATCTTATATTTTCCTTCATTCTGACATTCTAAGTGGTGCGAGTGCGGAGAGGCAGCATTTTAGCAGCTGGAGTCAAATGTTCAAAAGCTCAGTGGCACGCGGTATTAGCATTTCAATGACCTACGTAATTTGACTACCTAATCATAGCCTTTTGAAGTAACACTTGAATAATCTTATAGTTTTGAGTTTTCTGATCACCTTTTCAATAGTGCAAGTGAGGTGCCATGGTTATGGTGGCACCTCTGTATAAAAAAAAAAAAAAAAAAAAAAAAAAAAAAAAAAAAAAAAAAAAAAAAAAAAAAAAAAAAAAAGGGGGGGGGGCAGGAAACACGAAAAATAGTGACAATCAACACCTGCACCACAAAAAAAAAATAATAATAATTAGATCAGAAAAATTT
Source organism: Chionoecetes opilio (assembly GCA_016584305.1). NCBI lineage: Eukaryota > Metazoa > Arthropoda > Malacostraca > Decapoda > Majidae > Chionoecetes > Chionoecetes opilio. Next base: position 580,901 of record JACEEZ010019081.1, on the reverse strand, counting down.
TAAAGAAAAAAAAATTGCCGATAAACCTAACTTTCTTATTAACTGCCCCCCCCCCTTGCCCCCCTCCACACAACTGCCCCCCCTTGCCCCCCTCCACACAACTGCCCCCCCCTTGCCCCCCTCCGCACAACTGAGCCATAATGGGATGAAAAAAAAAGCTCAGTTTAATTTCTATATCTTACGTTGCAGCTGCCAATACTTTTAATGTCGTATGGATGACAAGGAAGAGGATTACAAAGGATTACAAAGGGAGGAGGAGGAGGAGGAGGAGGAGGAGGAGGAGGAGGAAAAAGGAGGAGGAGAGAGGAGGAGAGGAGGAGGAGGAGGAGGAGGAGAGAGGAGGAGGAGGAGGAGGAGAGGAGGAGGAGGATGAAAGGAGGAGAGAGAGGAGAGGAGGAGGAGGGAGGAGGAGGAAAAAGAGGAGGAGGAGAGGAGAGGAGGAGGAGAGGAGGAGGGGAGGAGAGAGTGGAAAGGAGGAGGAGGAGGAGGAGGTAGAGAGGAGGAGAGGAGGAGTGATGGAGGACGTTAGGCTCAAGTAACACCGGAGAGGACTGTCTTTTCATAGTACCAATGTCACGCCACGATGTCGCAAGAAAATCCTGCTTGCTCACACTGGACGAATTAGGTCAAGTTAAACTTGAAGTGCAATATCATACGGTCTTTTTCATTAATTAACCCCTTCACGCCCAGATGTTCCCTTTGCTATAAAAATCGTCTGTTGTTAACCCATGGTATGAAACTACGAAAACTAACTGAATATACCAAATTAACTAGTGGACAAGGATACCAAACAGGTCATGTCTATAAAATATTGCTTATATTAACTAAAAATCGTCTTATGGTACCCAAATTACAATGGAAATTACGTTCTGGGTCTCAAGGGGTTAAGGAGAGAGAAAATAAAAGGTGCACCCTAAAAAACTCCCATTGGCAATCTGCATATACTATTTACTTTGAATCATGAAAATAAAAAACCCCATAAATAATAAAGATGATTTGGATTTACCATTTCTTCCTCGCATTCGTATACTTGGCAACACATTTACAGCTCCGAGAATCAACCTGGTCTTTTTTTTTACACAACGTTATGTTTTTCTATGCTCAGTGACAATTTATTTTACGAATGCAACCTTCTATCCATCCCTGTATCAGTTCCGGTTCACGCAGTACGTATAGCAAAACAAAAACTGAGCAGCTGTGAGCACTTCGGTATTTGATGTTTTTTACGTGTGTGTGTGTGTTTGTGTTTGTGTGTGTGTGTGTGTGTGTGTGTGTGTGTGTGTGTGTGTGTGTGTGTGTGTGTGTGTGTGTGTGTGTGTGTGTGTGTGTATTCATCTAGTTGTATTCATCTAGTTGTGTTTTACAGGGCCAGAGCTAAGCTCGTATGGCCCCGTCTCCATATCAACATTATTTCATCATTCATCCTTAGTGGTTTATGTTGGCCGAAGCCCACCCGGGAGGCGGGTCACAAACCCCCGGCTAACACCCGGTACCCATTCACTGCTGGGTGGACAGGGGCTAGGGTTTTAAGAAGACCGCCCGTCCGTCTTCGCTCCGCCCGGGGATCGAACCCGGTACTTCTCGGTTGTGAGCCGAGCGTGCTAACCCTTACACTACGGAGTGTGTGTGTGTGTGTGTGTGTGTGTGTGTGTGTGTGTGTGTGTGTGTGTGTGTGTGTGTGTGTGTGTGTTGTGTGTTTACCTATATAGTCGCAGAGCAATACTCGTGTGGTCCTGTATCACCTTTTCTTCAAGTCCATTGTGTATTTACCTAGTTGTGTTTTACAGGGCCTGAGCTACACTCGTGCGGTCCCGTCTCCATATCTACATTTATCCAGTCTTTCTTGCTTTCAGAGAGAGAGAAGAGGAGAGGAGAGGAAGGAGAGAGAGAGAGAGGAGAGATGAGAGAGAGAGAGAGAGAGAGAGAGAGAGAGGAGAGAGAGAGAGAGAGAGAGAGGAGAGAGAGAGAGAGAGAGATGAGAGAGAGAGAGAGAGAGAGAGAGAAGAGAGAGAGAGAGAGAGAGAGAGAGAGAGAGAGTGTGTGTTTAGTACTTTCACCAGAGAAAAGATGAGTCACGGCAGAACGAGGCCTTATCTCTCATGGTAATAATCAGAGGAGAGTCGAGAGGTTGGAGGAAGGAGGGCAGGAAGGAGGAAGAGGAAGGGGCGGGTATATAATTAGGCAGCAACACAGACAACACTCGGTAACCACTATCTTTGCGGGGAGTCAGCGGTTGGCTACTACTACAATAATCAGAAAGGTGACATCTGCGCTCCCCCCTCACCACCTTCACCAAGACCTTCACAATACACTTCAGCTTACGTAACGCATAGGTCCCTTCAATGACATGATGGTGGCGGTCTAGATCAATTGACTTTTAACTTTTAACAATTTACTTTTATAGATGGTCAGTTGATCTTGGTGGCGGTAACGTGATGATCGGGAGAAAGAAAGTATCGAGAAAAAGAAAACGTAACGGGGGGGGGGGGGGATAAGTTACATTAGTTTAGGTTAGATTCAGGTTAGGATAGGTTACTCTGTTACCTTACTTCTACTATGTTTGTTCCCTTGTTACTTTCTTTCCTAGATAATGATAATAATTGACAGCTCGCAAAGCTCGCTGTCGCTTCCCATAAGACCCGTGGAACCAAGTTTCCGCCAAAAAGTGTATTAACTACTCCTAATTATTGTCGGATTCAGCTGAAATTTCACATGCAAGTAGTGCTGTCAAAATCAATGGGGGTCGTCGGAAGAAACTTTTTGCGTAAAACAAGCCCTTAATGAGTAATTAGCGTAAACTACTCCTAATTATTGTCGGATTGAGCTGACATTCGACATCCAAGTAGTGCTGTCAAAATCAATGGGGGTCTGTGCAACAAACTTTTTGCGTAAAACAAGCCCTTAATGAGTAATTCACGTAATGAGTTAATTGGCTGGAACGTGGCTCGCTGTCACGTTCCAGCCGTAAGAACTGAGCCAAAAGCAAAGGGGCCAGAGGCTGGACGTCTATACTTGATATAATAATAATAAGAATAGAGAAGAAAAAAAGAGACGGAAAGAAAAATATATATACAATGCACAAAAAAACTTAAAAAACAATATCAAAGGAAAAAAAGGAAAGCGATGGAAAAATATAGAAGCAGAGGAGGAGGATAACTGTCACACATCTCACTAAGGAGCATCGAGTACGTAATAAATAGCACGGACACGGCTCCTACACCTGTGCCCTGCCCGGTACTGGCCTAGCGACAGGTGTTATCTATCACGACAGCCACAGTGCTACTATCAGACACCCAGACCCGGAGACACCCGCCAAGGTTGTCTAAAAGTGTCCAGCGGTTGAGAAATCGCCTACCCTTAGTACCCTCTCTCCCTATACTATCTACAGTGGCAGATCCGCCTGTTAACACCGGTTCATGAGGGTGGGAAGCAAGACACTCGATCAAGGGTCAACGAGGACTAAAAGGTCATGGAGTATTAAGCATTTAGGGAATATATGTCATAGAGCTGTATAAGTAATAGCAAACAGGAAAAAAAAGTCATTAGGGCAAAAGGCAATTGAGTGTGAAGAGGTAAGCAAGACAGTCTCAATCAGGGGTCAACGAGGACTAAAAGGTCATGGAGTATTTAGTATTTAGGGAATCAATGTCATAGAGCAGTATAAGAAATAGCAAACAGCAAAAAAAGGCATTAGGACAAAAGGACAAAAGAGTGTGAACGGAATATGTCAGTGCAGGGAGGGAAGCCACAAAGCACGTTTAAGACCTTTTTTTGGTCGGAAGTCAGTATACGTATTGATAAACAAAGGCCTGTACCTGTAAAATGTTGATGGTTTGGAGCGTACGTGTATATCAATGTATGTTTTTTTTTTTTGTAGTCAAGCAGATGAGTGAGTGACTGGCGGGGCGTCGCGTGCACCACCACCACTACTACCACTACTATAACCAACACCACCACCACTATAACTACCACTACCACTACTATAACCAACACCACCACCACTACCACTACTATAACCATCACCAACCACCACTACTATAACCACCACCACCACTACTATAACTACCACCACCACTACCACTACTATAACCATCACTACTATAACCACCACCACCACCACTACTATAACCACCACCACCACCACTACTACTATAACCACCACCACCACTACTATAACCACCACCACTACTGCTATAACCACCCCCACCACTACCACTACTATAACCACCCCCACCACTACCACTACTATAACCTCCACCACCACTACTATAATCACCACCACTACTAATAACCCTCCACCACTACTACTATAAACACCACCACCACTAAATACTATAACCACCACCACCGACTACGCTATAACCACCACCACACCACTACTATAACCACCCCACACTACCACTACTATAACCTCCACCACCACTACTATAATCACCACCACCACTACTACTATAACCACCACCGCTACTGCTATAACTACCACCACCACTACTATAACCACCACCACCGACCACCACCACTACTATAACCACCACCACCACCACTACTATAACCACCACCACCACCACCACTACTATAACCACCACCACCACCACCACCACTACTATAACCACCACCACCACTATTACAACGACCACCACCACCACCACCACTATAACTACCACCACCACTATTACAACCACCACCACCACTACTATAACCACCACCACCACTATAACCACCACCACCACCACTACTATAACACACCGCACAAACCACACCACCCTACTATAACCACCACCATCACAACACCACCACCACACCACTACTATAACCACCACCATTATCTCCACCACACTACTACTATACACACCCCACTAAATTACAATTCTAGATCCAGGTAGCTATCTAGGTCACGCCACCACTTAACAGGTAGCTAACTATCAACGCATATTAATTGGCTTATTTCTAGTAGCCTATTCATATAAAAAAAAAAAAAAAAAAAAAAAAAAGTCTCGTCTAGTAAGCTGATAAATTGGTTAACTCTGAAACCCTCCTCTTCTGATTCAATTACTCCACCTTCCTACGACTTCAATTATTTTAACCCCTTGAGGCCCAGAACGTAATTTCCAGTATTTGGGTGCCATTAGACGATTTTTAGCGATTATAAGCAATATTTTATAGATATGACCTGTTTAGTATCCTTGTCGACTAACTAATTTGGTATATCAAGTGACTTTTCTTAATTTTATGGCTTGACAACATACAATTTTTTTTATAGCAAAGGAAAGATCTGGGCGTGAAGGGGTTAAGAGAGGAGTATCAAGACATCTGCCGCAATTTAAACTGGCTAAACTTACGCAATTATTACTTTTTGTTTCATAGAGACTGACAATATGAGCGGGTTTTTATATCTTTATTTTTTCCTTAGCTTTCTGCCCTTGACCATTCTTCCTATGATGTAGAGAGAGAGAAAAAACATATAAAAACAGGCGCCACATATATAATTATCTTTCCCTACATATCTTTCGCATTCATATAAATCAACAGCTCATCACAGGTATCCGTCAGGCTTGATTCAGAGCACACGAAGAGTCCAACCAAGGATAGTATATAGATAGTAGAATAGTAAGTATATAGTATAGTAGAATAAGAATAGTATACTTTATATATTTTCCTTGGTACGAACAAATGACGCGGGCGGAAAATAAAAAGTAGTAAAAACACTGCGGCGAAGTAAAAAAAAAACAATCAACTGTTTTTGGACGACCTGGGAAAAGAAGAGGAAAGAAAGAGAAATAAATTAAGACATAATAAGAGAAGACAACTAACTAAAGACCCAGACAACAAGAAGAGAAACATCAGGGAGTGCCGATAAAAAAGGCCAGACTCCCCACCCACAACTGAACTAAACTGAAATGAGGCAAGAAAGCGGCACAACACTACTCCAGCGACATAAACTATCACTCATTATGCCCGAAAAAACACCCTGACAGTCCCACAGCAACAACCAGAGCTACACAACGACTACATTACGTCATTGACTTCTCGTGATATCGGTGAGGCAAAAAAACCCCAGTTGCAATACCGACACGTAACGAAGAAAAGAAGGAACAAAAAAGTTATCCCGCAGACTTCAAGAGCATGAGAAGGAGACGTGCCCAGAATTTTAAAGACACACTGTGGACACGTGATACTCCCTTCCATGTCTTGTCACTGCTGCTGGGGTGCGTTCACTAAGGCATTTTGTACGTTACAAAACGCTACGGTACTGTACGCCGTACAGAAAATAGTTCAGCGATTCAGTTTTCTCTCCCGCACACCGACTCGAGGAGTTTAGTTGAGTTGCCAGCTCGCGCCACAATAAGGTATGTAAACAAAGGCCAAAAAAAGCCTTTCCTCTTCTCTCCTCTTTTTGCTTCCTTAATATTTCATGTCCTGCTGCTATAACCTCTGCTGCATCAAATACAGGGTCATCAACGAGTTATTCTGCGAGAATAAGAATAGCCACAGCGATAAATTTCGACAGCTGCCATCTTGGTAGCAAAATGTGTTGTCAATCGTTCACTAGGGAAGAGACGAAACATGTTGCGCGGGGAACCCTACCGTAGATAACAATAAAGTCGCCACAGGCCAACTTTCTTTTCTGTTTACAGACGTGTGGTGGCATTAATACTTACATTTCTACATCCATGACTTCAAGGAAAGTTAGAAGGGGCTATCTGGAGAGTCTGTGTCATTTTGTGTCTTCATCTGTGTCATATTATGGCTATAAATGAAAAAATGACAAAAATATCTACAAAGTGGCTACCAACAGTAGAGTCGCCATCTAGTGTTTATTTACTGAGTGTCGTACCGCTGTCGTCGTCGCCCGAAAAAAAAACGCGTAGTGAAATTTGAAACCGTATATACTTGCAGATACAAAGCATAAAACAACGCTGAAACAGAGTAGATTATACAGTCATGATATAAACTACTGTGTATTATCTTCAGTGGCACATAAAAGTCAGTAGTAATGCTATATTTCGTAATATATGGCGCCTGGCGATATGACTGCAGGTGGCGACTTGACTGTTATCTACGGTAGTGAACGCAGCTCAGTACCTGTAGTAGCAGTGTATTTTAATTTTTTAATTTTTTTATAACATTATAGCTGAATTCTCTCATTATTAATAACGCATGAGAGAGAGAAGAGAGAGAGAGAGAGAGGAGGAGAGAGAGAGGAGAGAGAGGGGAGAGAGAGAGAGAGAGAGAGAGAGAGAGAGAGAGAGAGAGAGAGAGAGAGAGAGAGAGAGAGGTTACTAGTTATCTTATTAATAACGCATAGAGAGAGAGAGAGAGAGAGAGAGAGAGAGAGAGAGAGAGGAGAGAGAGAGAGAGAGAGAGAGAGAGAGAGAGAGAGAGCGAGTGACGAGAGAGGAGAGAGAGAGAGAGAGAGGAGTTTACTAATTATCTTTATTAATAACGCATTAGAGAGAGAGAGAGAGAGAGAGAGAGAGAGAGAGAGAGAGAGAGAGAGAGAGAGAACCACACAAATATAGTAATGACGAGAGCGCACTCACTCACGGCGACTAAAAGATGTAAAACTGTCGCCCAGTAAGAACATTTTTAAGCTACTAGGCGACAAGGTATCTATTTATAAAATCGCTTCCTGGATGCAATGGCTCATGTCTGTGTGTGCAAGATCCATAAATGCATTCTTATTACTGCATATGATCTTTAATTATATCTATTTCTTGTATTAATGTTTATATTATCGTGTGGCGCGATATGCATCTATACCCCGTCGATTGTTTGCGTAGTGAATTTTTCTTGGTGCCACGGGAAGATTCATAAACATCTGGAAAAATGAGGTAGGGGGTCACACAACATACTAAATGGGGAATATGAATCTTTCCAAAAAGCTGCATTTTAACAATTACGTAAGTAGGCCTATGCCTGCTACCACACTTATGAATATCCAAGGAATGTCGCCCAGTACGATTTGGTTAAAAAAATGCATTGTCTGGTAGTCTAGTGTCTAGTAGTCTAGGAGCAAGCTAGAGTAAAGTGACTCTACCGTCAATATAACACTATAGTCGCCACTGCACTAATGTTGCCAGGCGAATATTATAGGCGAATATTACGATTTTTAGCATCACTACAGACTTGTATCATTGTATGTGCCACTAAAGACATGTACATAATATAAACTACTATGGATGCCTCTTTAGTGGCACATACAAATCTGTAGTGATGCAAAAAATCGAAATATATGGCGCCTGGCGACATTAGTGCAGTGGTGACTACAGTGTTATTGTCGGTACGGTAGGGGTTTGATTGCGTTTCCCCCTTGATTGAGTTTACTTATGATGTGTTTTTTACATTAATTAAGCTTAATATATGACAATAAGGAGAGACCACTTAAGTTTTAACCCTGATGTCTGTGTGGCCTGTTTCTATGCCATTTCTCTCTCTCTCTCTCTCTCTCACGAGTAATCACAAGAACGCGCAATGCAGTTAGCAAGATCCAACAAAGATGTCCTACTACAGTACTTTGATATTTCTCCCCCCCCCCTAGCTCTGCACCCCCCCATCGTATTGACTTCTGTGTTGCTGTTGCCCTGACGTGATTCTTATGACGTAAGAATTTGGCGCAGTCTCATTATTGGCGCAAAGATCAATTGTTTTCATCATTCATTTGCAAGTCAAGGGAGTTGGGAAAGGCGTCGTGGTAGTGCCTTCTCACAAAGTTTTATATATAGTATTATAAAAACTGCTCAAATAGATTCCTTCTTGATATTGGTACGTCTTACCTACCGTAGATAACACTTTAAGCCCAGTTCCCACCTTCCCGCTTGTACGGCCGCCATACAACAACGTCACAATGACGTCACAACAAAGTCTACCGCACCGCCGTACCGCTGTACGGCCGCCGTACAAAGTTAAATTCAAGTCATCTCTCCCGCTCGGCGGTGTCTGCTCGAGCGGAGTTGCCAACTGTGCCCAGTTACCACAAATACCACTCAAGCGGTGATGATAGTGACGTCATTGTTGAGCGGTGTTGTTGTAAGACGGCCGTACAAGCGGGCTGATGGGAACCGGCCTTTAGTCGCCAGCTGCCCAATATTACAAATTATAGCATCACTACTTATTTGTATGTGCCACTGAAGATGATACACGGTAGATGATATCATGACTGTATAATCTACCCTGTTTCAGTGTTGTTTTATGCTTTGCATCTGCAAGTATATACAGTTTCAAATTTCGCTAAGTTTTTTTTTCGCGCGACGACGACGGCGGAAGGACACTCAGAACATAAACACTAGCTGGCGATCATAGTGTAGGTCGCCACTCTGGTGATATTTTTGTAATTTGTTCATTTATAGCCCTAATATGACACAGATGAAGACACGAAGTGACACAGACTCTCCAGATAGCCCCTTCTAACTTTCCTGAAATCATGGATGTAGAAATGTAACTATTAACGCCACCACACGTCTGTGCATCGAAAAAAACGTTGTCCTGGCGACTAAAGTGTTATCTACGGTACGTTACTGCATGAGTATGAGTGATCAACAATTATTACTGCTACTATTATTATTATCATTATTATTTGGTATCTAGTTCTATGATACTACATGAAATGGGTGACTTATTTATACATGAGTTAATGATGAGTATATTGTTCCATTAACCGAAGCAGAAGGACGTGGTTGAGTTGGTGTGTGTAACTTGGTGACTCGGTGAGGTGACGTCCAGCAGGGGATGGAATGTGTTTGTAGAAAGGCAGCCACAGATGGGAAAAGTAAAGAGAAGCCGAATGGAGGGAAGAAACCTGCCACTATACTATTATAGTGTGTGTGTGTAGTGTGTGTGTGTGTGTTATTCACCCACGGTCTACTTCACGTGCTGGACTCGTGATCTTTTACCCTCCCGGAATCAGTCCAAAGCTCATCGCCACCTATCGATGGGTAAACATGAATAGATGTAATGATAAATAAATACTTGGTTTAAGATTTAAAGTGGTATGGTAACTGTCCCGCATCTCAATCACTTTCACACATTCTACATTGTTTGCTTTCCCACAATAGTCAGGGACCCAGTCACCAAAATTTTGAGAGAACCTGACATGGCATGCTATACTTTTTCTTTGTGTTTTACTATTAATTTGGACATTAAGGTCTGTGGAATGAGAGGTCTGCTCTGGCAGAAACGTTGCAGAAAATAATTGTGCCTATTTTTGTATATGCGGGCTTTGTTTTTTTATCCAAAAATGTGAAAAGCTTTTTTTCCATAAAATCCTCAGTGGATTGTGTATGCTGTCAATAAATGCAACCACGTTTCACTGACCACTTGTGTTCACACTATTAAGTTGAGAAATACACTTACTTAACTGTTCACAATGATTTATAATCATTTTAATGCAAGAGCGCCCCCTATTTTCTTTTTTTTCTCAATATTTTCATTTATCTTTCATTAGAAAGCAACTATTCCCGGAGTTATGACATCACCCATTGTATCATTGCTTTCAGCAAATATTATAGCCACTCAAATAGAAAATATAGTGAAAATAAAACAGAAATCAATGGATCAGTGGTGACTATTACCCTTAAACTCAAAATTCCGAGAGACATCCGCATATCATAATTATACTGTATATATATATATATATATATATATATATATATATATATATATATATATATATATATATATATATATAGCATAATGGAAGTTTATATTAATTACTAGAAAAACAAATTCTGCAACATCACATGAAATCAACATTCAACTGAACAAATAACTTATGGTTTATAATGTGTAATGCATATCACTCTTTTATTGTGAGTTTAATCCTTGAACATTTGTTGGCGTCGCCGGTGCAGAGACATACGATGACACACTTCACGTTGGCTTTAGCACAGGAGCATCCCCGGGCACACATGCTTTTTTTGCAGAGACAATATTTGGTACGTTTAAATTCTGCAGGTTTTGCCTTCTTCAGCATCATGGTTGCCATCAATTTACCATTCACAAGCTCTCTGCCAAAGTCAGTGGGAGCAGGTTAGGTTGGCTAAATAATGTGTGCTCTCTTGCATATAATTAACTGGTGCAGGGCTCGGCGAAGGTGCAACTGGAAGACATCTTCGGTAGGTGGAAGACATCGAATGTCGCCTTTGATGTTACCAAAGAGATGGGCTCGCAGCGCATCCAAATTACCACCAAAGTCACTCTTTTCATACAGTGACACCATGTATCGCCTAGTTGCTGTCACAACATCTTCCTGAACATCCAGGCTTACTTCAGTCACCGTATATGCACAGGGGCAGAAGGTCTGTCAGATCTGTCTGTCCGGCTACCAACACAGACGTGATATTGATGTGCATATACTAACTACATCACACGCCTGGCTGGCCTGGAGGAGCTGTGGGTGAAGAAGATGGATATCTACCTATCTGCTCATGCAATTGCCGAAGCCCTGGCTGTGAAGTAGTTTTGAAGCTCCAGATCTTACATCCATACTCCTCAGCACCTTCATACTGACTGGATGTGACACAGTGAGCTATCTCTACAGAAGAGGGAAAAGGCGCACCTACAAAATGCTGTTAATCATCTGACAGACCTTCTGCCCCTGCGCATATACTATACTTCACAGCCAGGGCTTCGGCAATTGCATGAGCAGATAGGTAGATATCCATCTTCTTCACCCACAGCTCCTCCAGGCCAGCCAGGCGTGTGATGTAATTAGTATATGCCAGACATGGGCATGATTATGATTATTAATAAAAAAAATCATAATCAAAGGCTGTGATTACATAATCATAATCAAATCATAATCAAAAGTTAAGCAACAGGTATAATCATAATCAAACCATAATCAAATATGAAGCTGCAGCTTTAATCATAATCAAATCATAATAATATTTTTCTTCATCAATGATTAAAATGTGATTATTGTGATTATTTCATTGTATTTTCCATGTAGCAATTCTATTTCTCCTAAATAAATTAGCCAATTTCATATATATATGTTCCAGGTCCAAGCATGTTTGCACAGCATGACACTAAAGGCATTTTCTGCAGGGGAGCAAGAGAAATTTCGCTTGCACGCGGTCACTTTTCTCTTGCTGTATCCCCGCAGAAAACGTTCACCCGTCGCTTGCTCCATGAGAAGGCGACGCGGCGGCTGAGATGTAAGCAAAACAAAGATCAAATGACTATTTTGACCCTCTAGATATTTTCACACTGGGACGTATCCTATACCGTCATAGTCAGAAAAGTGTGCAGATTCAGGAAACGTGCTTAGAAATTTAATGTAATCATAAATAGCCGAGCAATGAGGAGTTGAAGCCAAACAAGTGGGAGAAAATGTTTATGCACTGTTTTACTTAACCCTTGTTTTCGTATACTTGTACAGTACTTACATTAGTTATAAATGTATACTAATGCGATTGCAAAATTTAAATCGAGGTGATTACGAGCGAGCGCAAAGCACTCGCGAGTCCTCACTGGATACGGGATTTTTCTCAGAATCAAGCGGCCGACCCGACCCGACCGTCACGCTTTTCAGGAGCTTATATCTTTGGAATCCCGCTTCCGATTGACAAGCGGTCTTCGCCATTGAAAGCCCCATTCAATCCCTATTTGACTTGATATGTTTTGTCTCACGTGAGGGGTCCAGCATGGCGCTGTGAGGGGTGTCAGACAACGTTATCTTGCTATACCTGAGAAACGGAGCCTTGTACCGACTAAGTTGAAATTTGGTGTGTGGTTTGAGACCACACACCTAGCAATGTCACACAGGTCAAACTCCGGGTGACGCCGCACGTGTGCACGTGTGGCGGGTTTCTACGGGCTCGCTCGTCCTTCGCCGATTAAGGCGTCTTACGGTTTAAATACAGTGTAGTTATTTATATTACTCAAATATAAGAAGCAAACTGCACCAATTACCGTATTTGCCGGCGCATAAGAGCGCAGTTTTTCCCTTAAAAAGGAATGCATAGTTCACCCTGCGTCTAATGCGGCCATATTAGCGAATGAGAGGTCGGGCAGAGAATGCAGATCAGCCGGTGGTATATTACTAAAGGGGTCGGAGTGATCGATGTGTTGAGCAGTAGTCACTGAGCACAAATTTGTAGCTGTGTTATCAACAGTATCAACTAAGAAAAGGTTGGAGTTTAAGAGAAAATAAGGGCTGAGACAACAAGATGCCGATTTTTGCTGCCAAAATGGCCGTGTCAGATGTAACATCATCCACCCCCCTCTGCTGCTCTCCATTGTAAAACGTCTTTGATAAAACGTCTCGGCGACGCCCTCCGCCCACCCCACCATGGGTCATTACCGCTCAGACTCCTCACCGCACCCATGAAAAAAAAAAAAAACATCCCGCATATGTCCCCTTTTAACCGCATTCGACTCGGGCCATACAAGTTGAACACAACAGTTGAAATGAGATGATAGAAGGGAGGCAAAAAATATGTTGGAATTTTCGCTGGAATGAGTATTGTTGATAAAATGGAATAGTGAACAAAGAGCGTGTTTTAAAGTTTTTTTTGAAGGAGTGGGGGGAGCGGTGAGAGGGAGGTGTAGTATCTTGAGGAGTCTGTCTATACACACAAGGATGGAGAAAGGGCGTGTAGTTTGTAGGGGTTTGTAGTTTTTTTTACAGCGAGTCATTGTACAACGTGGGGATAAGAGGTGCGCGGCGTGTGTGTCCCCTGTGTGTCCTTTGGCTGCTTGAATTACCTGGCTGGTGTTGCAGTTGTGTCGGCGAGGACAAGTCAGGTCAGCGTCAGGTCACCCTCGGCCTCTAATCCTGGTCCCAGACAGGGAGGTGGCCTAAGCCAATGCAGGTGTGTATGTGCGTGTTGTGTTAGCGCCGCTAAAAGTGGTAACCCAAGGTGGGATAGGAGACAGCATAGGCCTTTGTACCACCTCGACCCTCAATCCTCACCCCTTTGTACCTCTACGGATAAGGAAACTGTATGAAAGAGTGCTAGTAAAAGGCTGCAATGGTACCTGTAGACGGGACAAAAGTCTTCCACACGGTACACCAAGCCCAAGACCATCACGGCGCCACACCGTCCGCCTCAAGGCCGAATCACACCATACCATCATGGTGAAATTGGTGACAGGGCACCGTCTCATACATCGTTAGAATTTCTTACATTCAACAAATAGACGTTTTTACACAAAACGGTGCGCCGCCGTCACAGTCCAATACATCACTTCCTGTCACGTAACGGTTTCGGGGGAAGAATATTTTAAACGTAATGAGACTGTGCCGTGCTGATAATTGTCGTTTTCTCAAGGCTTTATTACCCAAAACAATGTTTTTAGAGTTAAAACCCCTCTTCTTCATCCGACAGAAGTGTATTAATGCAAATTTTTCAAGCATAGCCTCTGAGGCACCATGTCTGCTTAGAGGGTGAGCGGGAAAACTGCCGAAAATGACGGAACCGTGACGAATAGTGTGAAAAAAGGCACGGCTGACGGAACACTGCCGTGATTTCAGAGTGTGAACCAGCCTTCACCTGTACCTTCCTGAAAGACTAATCAACCCTCGCGACTGGGATAGATTCATAGGTGAAAACCAGGGCAAATATTATCGATCCCGACAACGGTGCCCTTCAACAATTACAACAAAAAACAACAAGGTAGAGATGGTTACCTTACAGTGTTACCTAAATATCTTCGTGAATTTTTGTTATTGGACAACCACCGATTTCGAGGCCGAAACTTAAGTCCTCCTGAATAGTTTTGATGTGTTTTGAATTAATCTGGCTCTCGTTTTTGTCGGAAATCAATGTTTGTTTACATGTGTGTGTGTGGGGGGGGGGGGGGCAATCTGCCCCTCCAGGTCCGCCCCGCAAACATTGCTACGCTTCACACTGCCATATTTTTGGTAATTTTCGTTATTTCTATATCATATGTTACTAACCAAACCCCACCTCTAACCTAACCCAATCTGATTTAACCTAACTTAACTTTCTGGCCCGAAGTAGCGGTAGATTTTTCGGTACTACGTTTAATGCCATTATTATTCAATTGCGCCATGGGAAATAGGGCTCAAAATACTCAGAATGAAGAAAGCTAAAACGATGGTGTCGGTAAGAGTCCTAGGACTTTTGAAAGCCACTACCAAAATAATACCAAATCTATACTGCAAATTTTCTACAGTCTAAACACATAGCAGAAAAGCAACAAAGACATACCTAAAACATTAAATCTAAGCTATATGTCATAGCTAGCAAATATTAGAATATCAATTCGTAGGGGCATCCTGCAAAATATTATGATTTAGTCCGATTTTGGTTACCCTGTCATTCTCTTTACATTTTAACTAGCATAATTTTTCATTCACATTCACTGCACAGTGAATATTGTATTTAGGTACATGCTCATAATCATTGCTTTCCCTTACAAATCCTTTTTTTTTTTTTTTTAAAAAACTTGATAATTTTACAGAAAAAAAACATTTCCCACAAAAGCACCAAATTTTTTTTCTTCTCAAAACCTCCTTGTAAAATAGGGGTGCTTCTTATACGGAGGTGCGTCTTTTGCACCGGCAAATACGGTAGATGTGGTTTCCTTTAAGCTAGTGTTAATTGCAAAAAAAAACCCCTTGACAATTATAACTGAACAAAAAAATGACCTTAATAATAATACATTAGTGTGTACAAATAATCACAATAAAATGTGATTATAATCATAATCTAATCATAATCAAGCAAATATAGAAAAAATCTAATCATAATAAAAAATACGTAAAGCGAAATAATCATAATCCAATCATAATCATAAAAAGGAAAAAACAAGTAATCATAATCTACCGTATTTGCCGGCGCATTAGACGCACCTCCGCATAAGACGCACCCCTATTTTATAACGAGGTTTTGAGAGAAAAAAATATTGGTGTTTTTGAGGGAAAAAATAATTGCGTAAATTTATGAAGTGATTTTAAAAAAAAGGGATTTGTAGGGGAAAGCAAATGATTATGAGCATGTACCTAAATACAATATTCACATTGCAGTGAATGTGAATGAAAAATTATACTAGTTAAAATGTAAGGGAATGACGGTAACCAAAATCGGTCATAATATATTGCAGGATGCCCCTACGAATTGATATTCTAATATTTTGCTTCCTATGACATATAGCTTAGATTTAATGTTGTAGGTATGCCTATGTTGCTTTTCTGCCATGTGTTTAGACTTTGTGGAAAATTTGCATAGATATTGGTATTATTTTGGTAGTGGGCTTTCAAAAGTCCTAAGACTCTTATACATCATCGTGTAGCTTTCTTCATTCTGAGTATTTTGAGCCCCATTTCCCATGGCGCAATTGAATAATATTGGCATTACATGTACACACAACCCTCGTTTTTCCGGATATCAGATTTACCTGTCAAAATCTGATGTCCGGGGATATGTCAGTCTCAGCTAAATGCCTGGTTCAGTCCGTAAATCGACAAAATTGTCCAGTGGTCCGAGCGTCTCCTGTCACCCCCGGTCAGTGTCCGCGCCTCCCGCCAGGTGGCAGCATGCTCAGCAGTCGTATTGTTTACATTTGGGCACAAGATACTCAAGGTTCACCTGCACCGCCTCTGTCAGTCCCCTGACCCCCACTGCCCCTGGTGCAGGAACATCTCTGAGACCATTGAACACTTTCTGCTGCAGTGTCTGCGTTTCCACTCCCACCGTGTAGTGCTACGCTCTCAACTCCTTATCCTGAACGTCGCCACCTGTGACCTGCCCACCCTGCTGGCGGCGGCGGGCGTCCACCCCTCCCGGCAACACGCTGTCACCCCTACCTGTCCTTCCTGGGAAGACAGGTCATACAGTGCCGTGATACATCTAGGACATCATCAGGCTCATAGTTTTCCCCCAAGGGATCCTCGCACCCTGAAACAACAACATATGCGTAAAACCGCAGCAGGGTAGTTGATAGTGGCGGTTGCCGGACAGTAAATTTAGAGTGGATAAATGTCCGGGGGGGGGTAAGGGGCCTCGGACGTTGCGTTTCCCGGAGTTTGCGGTTCCGGACCATGCTCCCCCTATTAGTTGGGAAAAACGAGAGTTTTTTGGTAGTACCAAAAATCTACCGTTATTTCCCCCAGAAAGTTAAGTTAGGTTAAGTTGGGTTTGGTTTGTACGTGAATGAAAAAAAGAAAATTTCAATAATGGGAGTGTGAACGTAGCATGTTTGTGGGGGGACCTGGAGGGGGAGGGGGCCCAACCCCCCCCCCCACACACAGTAACAAAAATTGATTTTCCCACAAAAAAGAGAGCCCGTTATTCAAAACACACCAAAAAATATTCAAGAAAGTTTCGGGCCCCGAATCGGGGGTTGCCCAATAAAAAAAATTTTTCGAAGATATTTTTTGTAGCAGTGAAGGGAACCATCTTCCCTTTTTGTTATGTTGTAAATTTTTGAAAGGGGCCCCTTGTGGGAACGATATTTGCCCTGGTTTTTTCACCTGTAATCTAGGTTTTATCGTGTTATCATAGTCGCAAAGGGTTTTTTAGTCTTTTTATAATGACGGTGTGGCTGGTTCCACTCGCAATCACGGCAGCGTTCCTCAGCGGTGCCTTTTATTTACACTATTTGTCACGGTTCCGTCTTTTCGGCAGTTCCGCTCACCTCTAAACGACATGGTGCCTCAGGCATGGTTGAAGAAATTTGCTTAATACCTTTTGTTTGGGTAAGAAGAGAGTTAAAATCAAGACACTGTTTTGGGTAATAAAGCCTTGAGAAAAAACAATTATCACACGGGACGTCTTATTTTCAATTTTTCCCCCGAAAACCCTTACGTCAGGACGGTGATGTTTGGAGCCGTGACGGCGGCGCACCTTTTTGTGTAACACGTCTATTTGTTTGAATGTAAGAAATAATTACGGATGTGATGAGACGGTGCCGTGTCACCATGATAGGATGGTGTGATTCGGCTTTGAGGCGGACGGTGTGGTGCCGTGATGGGTCTTGGTCTTGGTGTACCGTGTGGAAGACTTTTGTCCCGTCTACAGGTACCATTGCAGCCTTTTTACTAGCACTCTTTCATACAGTTTCCTTATCCGTAGAGGTACAGGGGTGAGGATTGAGGGGTCGAGGTGGTACAAAGGCCTATGCTGTCTCCTATCCCACCTTGCTTACCACTGTAGAGGTGCTAACACACACACGCACATACACACCTGCATCGGCTTAGGCCACCCCCCTGTCTGGGATCAGGATTATAGGGTGACCTGACGCTGACCTGACTTGCCCTCGCCGACACAACTGCAGCACCAGCCAGGAAATTTAGTCAGCCACAGGACACACAGAGACACACACGCTGCACACCTCTTGTCCCCAAGTTGTACAATGACTCGTTGTCAAATAAACTACAAAGCCACAACGCCCTTTCTCCATCCTTGTGTGTATAGACAGACTCCCCAAGATACTACACCTCCCTCTCACCGCTCACATTCCTTCAAATAAAACTTTAACACGCTCTTTGTTTCACTATTCCATTTATCAACAATACTCATTCCAGCGAAAATTCCATCACCATTTTTTGCCTCCCTTCTATCATCTCCTTCCAACTGTTGTGTCAACTTGTGTGGCCCGAGTCGAATGCAGGTTAAGGCAATATCTAATATGCGGGATGTTTGTCTTTTCCATGGATGCGGCGAGGAGTCTGAGCGGTAATGACCCAAGGTGGGTGCGCGGAGGGCGTCGCCGAGTGAAGTATCCCAGGTGAAGCGGCAGACCTGAGAAATCAGACGTTTTACAATGGAGAGCAGCAGCGGGGGGTGGATGATGTTTACATCTGACACGGCCATCTTGGCAGCAACAATTGATATCATGTTGCCCCAGCTCATGTTTTCTCTTAATTAAACTCCAACCTTTTCTTAGTATTATGCATTACTGTTGATAACACAGATACAAATTTGTGCTCAGTGGACTACTGCTCAACACAGATCACTCCAGACCCCTTTAGTAATACACCACCGGCTGTTCTGCATTCTCTGCCCGACCTCTCATTCGCTACTATGTCCGCATTAGACGCAGGGTGAACTTTGCATTCCTTTTTAAGGGAAAAAACTGTGTCTTATGCGCCGGCAAATACGGTAATCATAATAAAAAATTATTCCGGATGATATCAAAATCAAATCATAATAATTTTTTATAATCATGCCCATGTCTGGTATATGCACATCAATATCACGTCTGTGTTGGTAGCCGGACAGACCTTCTGCCCCTGTGCATATACGGTGACTCTGAAGTAAGCCTGGATGTTCAGGAAGATGTTGTGACAGCAGCTAGGCGATACATGGTGTCACTGTATGAAAAGAGTGACTTTGGTGGTAATTTGGATGCGCTGCGAGCCCATCTCTTTGGTAACATCAAAGGCGACATTCGATGTCTTCCACCTACCGAAGATGTCTTCCAGTTGCACCTTCGCCGAGCCCTGCACCAGTTAATTATATGCAAGAGAGCACACATTATTTAGCCAACCTAACCTGCTCCCACTGACTTTGGCAGAGAGCTTGTGAATGGTAAATTGATGGCAACCATGATGCTGAAGGAGGCAAAACCTGCAGAATTTAAACGTACCAAATATTGTCTCTGCAAAAAAAGCATGTGTGCCCGGGGATGCTCCTGTGCTAGAGCCAACGTGAAGTGTGTCATCGTATGTCTCTGCACCGGCGACGCCAACAAATGTTCAAGGATTGAACTCACAATAAAAGAGTGATATGCATTACACATTATAAACCATAAGTTATTTGTTCAGTTGAATGTTGATTTCATGTGATGTTGCAGAATTTGTTTTTCTAGTAATTAATATAAACTTCCATTATGCTATATATATATATATATTATATATATATAATATATATATATATATATATATATATATATATATATATATATATATATATATATATATATATAAATATATACAGTATAATTATGATATGCGGATGTCTCTCGGAATTTTGAGTTTAAGGGTAATAGTCACCACTGATCCATTGATTTCTGTTTTATTTTCACTATATTTTCTATTTGAGTGGCTATAATATTTGCTGAAAGCAATGATACAATGGGTGATGTCATAACTCCGGGAATAGTTGCTTTCTAATGAAAGATAAATGAAAATATTGAGAAAAAAAAGAAAATAGGGGGCGCTCTTGCATTAAAATGATTATAAATCATTGTGAACAGTTAAGTAAGTGTATTTCTCAACTTAATAGTGTGAACACAAGTGGTCAGTGAAACGTGGTTGCATTTATTGACAGCATACACAATCCACTGAGGATTTTATGGAAAAAAAGCTTTTCACATTTTTGGATAAAAAAACAAAGCCCGCATATACAAAAATAGGCACAATTTTTTTCTGCAACGTTTCTGCCAGAGCAGACCTCTCATTCCACAGACCTTAATGTCCAAATTAATAGTAAAACACAAAGAAAAAGTATAGCATGCCATGTCAGTTTCAACCCATTTTATTGAGCTTTTAAGCCTGTGGATCCCAGACTACAAGGCCCACAAAGGCGCATGATGTGTTTATATTTTTATGCCCTTCCTCTTTTTCTGAATTAACTTGATGTAGTGCCATGCATAAAATGTTTTCAATAAACACTAATCTTATCCTTCTTTCTTGTCGATATCTTTGCAGAAAGAAAAATAAAATCCTTCCATGTAGGCCTCACAGTAACTTGGAGACGTGGGCCTAAACAATAATTATAGTCTTTTTTTTTTTTTTTTAACAAGGCGAAAATTCCACTCTATCTTAAGGTCTCACGCTTAATATTATGTCTCTGTTTAACTGATATTATGGTTAACTATGATAAAATACAGCCGAAATTAAGAAGAACCTTACTATTTCCTTCTCCTGGCATCAAATATCAGTCAGTAAGCAGCAAGGGGTCTGGATTTTTCACCTCGCTAAAAAGAATTGACTATCATGGCGAGGATTAATGATGTCTGTGGTGATGAAGAGCCACACCACTTCATTGATCGTGTGTGGAATCAACACAGCAACCGGAGTTACCAGACCACTACATCCATAACTGATCATATTGTCAGTTTTATTTGTGATATTGTCAACTTCAGCAATATGGCCATGTGACATGCATCCCTGGTGTTAATGGTGCTTGTACAGTTCTTTCAGTATACCAAATCCTTGAGAAAGTGAGGTCATGACAAAGCCTATACATCTACAAACCAGATCAAATTTTCTGAATAAATTTTGTCTGGTTATATTTGGCACATAAAGACATTGCATACACGAGAAGAAACCTATGAGAAAGGAGTCGGCATCCTCCGCCCTCCCTTGTTTGCATCTTATTACTGACATCACGGAAGGCTGAGGCGCCAGAACTACACACAGAAGAGATGATCAATATCTCCACTCTGTAGTTCGTATTTTTGTAAAACTCCATAAATTGACACACATACTCATTGTTGATCTCCTTTTTGCATCTTCAATTACTCACAAGAGAGTGTATGACAGGCTTCCAAAGGCCGACACAAGCCAGGAAATGCAGCCCACGATGCAGGGGACGCAGCACACTTTTCTAATACAAAGATACCTTTACATAGAACATTAGGAAAGAAAATCAGCCTTGGTACTCACCCCACTGAGGGGCAGACACTTGCAGGCCTGGCCGTGGAAGGGCCGCTCAAGGGGATCCGGATATATCATGGGGTGCTTTTTAAACTCTGCCAGGCACTCAACCAGTTTCTGAAAAAAGACATAAATAACATAATAATAAACTATGCAAATATATAAAGTATAGACATATGTTTGTGTGCACAGTTTTAGGATGTTTTTACATGGTACAGGTAGAGAATTTAAACTGTAAACGCAGGAAACTGAAACCTATGAAAAAATTAACATACAAAAGTACCTTCAACTCCATTACCATGTGGTATTTCCACATTATAAAGGAAAACAGGAAAAAAAAATTCTAATACAAAAATTCAGGTATTTTGAATAAAGAAAAGTATTGGCAATAAGAACTATACAAAGTAGGTATATACAAAAATACCATCAATTATCTGCTCTTGGTGAATGTGTACCATTGCTAAACAGTTTGGAAATTTGTTGTGACCACATGCACATAATCATATTGTGTGTCAATATTGGTAAATCTTCGATAAAAACTCTTATAATGCTTCAACAAGCCTATGGCTATAACCAACAAAACAAACTGCAATCTTTGTGGTAGAAATCTGCACTCTACAATATAATATAAAGAAGGCGAAGCAGGTCAGGAGCACGACCAAGGCATTCTTGTCATTTTGTTCAGTGTTGTGGGGTTTGCACAGGGAAGTCATGCCCCACAGTCACACTGTCAATGACAAGTTCTACATTAGTTGCTGTTGTTAAAGTTCCTCAGGCTGCCTAGCCGAACAGCCCCGAACTCCTGAGGGAGGCCACGGCCTGGACCGGGATATCCCACAGGGCCTTCATGGAGTGCATGTTGTGTTGTTGGCGTATATGATTGTGTGCAGGGCATATAGCGGGATAGTGCTTCTATAATATGTGTGATAGTGTGGGGTGCTGTGTTGCATCCCGGACAGGCATCCACAATGGAGCCATCCAGCCTCTTCTGATAGTGCAGAAGAACTGGTAGTATATATAGAGATTCTTAATGTGTACATTCGCTGAACCAACCAACCATAGCCGTATGTGATATATGAGTACTCTAATTGCACATTTATAAGTCACAAGCAACATGATTCTCTCTTTTTGCATTGATTTACAAATACAAATCTTGATATTACAAATACAATGTTCCAGCAACGGAGGTTGATCGTCTAGCCAGGGCACAGGAGGGCAGGCCAGCCACACAGGGCTGGAAGATTGTTTGGTGCTGGAGAGGTGAGGGTACTATCAATAGGTGCTGACATGCTACGAGCCGTCTAAAATCAGGCACACCGACACTGGCATGCACAATGGGCACAACTATTAGTCAGTCATGATGATGATGATGACACCTCCTGTACTAGAAGGGAGAAACTGGTTCACAAATAGGGTGGTAAATGATTGGAATGGACTCAAGTCATCAGGTAGTTAGTGCAGAGTCAATAGGGAGTTTTAAATGAGGCTAGACAATTTCATGGGGATGGGGATAAAAGGAGGATTAGGTAGTGCTAAGTAACAGGAACTAGCCCGTGTAGGTCTCATGGCCTTTTGTAGCCTCCTTATTTTCTTATGTTCTTGTGTAGGAGCTTCACTGCAGTTATGACAGACATTAAACTCCATCTTGAGATCATTGTCACCATAAACAAATGCTTCAATCAAGCTTGTAATGTTTTCTATAACTGTTTACAGTCTGATAGCTTGAGAATATTCCTTACCACTAGTGACTGTTTAATAAAATTTGCACCTGCTATACCTATATACTTACAAGCTGGTTCAAGTAGCTTCTGGTAGACTGACCGCGAGTTCTTTGTGCATATTTTGATGTTCTTGGGGCAGGAACAAACTGGGATGAGCCGTCATACATGCCATAGCCATCATAGGTTTTATTGCCACTGTTTCTGTATCCTCGTCTGTTTGAATTCGGATTGCCTCCATAGTGTGCTCTTGCTGAGTGACTATTTCTATTTCTACCTGTAACATTAAAATCATAATTGTGCACACACTGCAGCAACAAAAGGAAAAAACAACAACTGAAATATTACTAATAACAAGTCTATGATACTTCCAGGATACCACACACTAGAAATAGGGCTGCCATTTTTCTGATTCCAGGAATTCCCAGTAACATAAATTGCATGGTATACTAGAGGCTGGTTAAAGTAATAAGTATTTGACTTATCACTGAAAATTCTCTAAGATGGGACCCTATGCCTCAAACAAGACCCCCGTAGAGACATGAGGTGAAGGATAAAGCTTCATGATACTTCCAGCGATGAAATATAATACAGGTATGACTGGTTTCAGGAGGATCAGACACGATCCCTTTTGGAGTCCTGTCATGTCAGTGCAATCTGATAATTGCAGCAAATCTATCCGTCCTGCATCACACGCCACTCAACACTGGTGTAAAGATGATGGTGGTGGAGAGTTGGCATTCCAAAAGTGTTGCACTAAGTACATGACATCACAAGGTGCATTAAGTACCACTTATAATTACACACAACAGGATGCATGCTAATACTATCTACTCCTACTTTTAACTTTATAGCACTTAGTAATGTACCTACATGGGTTACTTCAACTCACTGCTTTCTGATATGAAATTCATGGCTACGTATCTGCATGAAGTTAAATAAGACTAAGATTATGGTTTAAGGATCCTAAGTAGCAGTTTTTACAATATTTTAGACATGCTGCATTTTCAGGAACATGAAAGCAACAAGATTTGCTGCTGTCCTACTCATTTAGTGTGGAAGAAAACTGTAGTGAACCATTATTCTTCCCTTGTTTGGCAAAGAGTACAAAATCCAGCCCTCAATCTATTTTCCATACAAAGACTGAAAGAAAACTGATGAATTATGGTATCAAAGCCAGTAGAAATAATTGATTTTTTGGGGTACAAAATGATGAGCAGTGACAACAAAACCAAAGCTTACAAACATATAATTTATACACCTATACTGTAAGGGAATCACAGGGATCAGTATGAGGATTTGTGTTCTGTAATGGTACAACAAGACTCACCATGACCTCTCAAATTATTGCCACTGCGAAACTGAGGGTTGGTTTGATTACTGAGGCGAGGAGCTGTGCTGGCTGCCCACGCGTCATCACCACCTCGAACCTTGGGCAGGACATCCACCATGGCTTCCTATTTCCTGAGTGCTGCAAAGTATAAAACACATTCTTAGTTGTAGGCTGTAGTAATGTCCTGTCCTTGAATTCCATCTATTTCATGCCAGTATATTACACCACTGTGGCAAGACCAGTGACAGGGATCCCATAAGACAATGACACCTCCTGCATGGGGTGCTACAAAATTAGACAATCCCATAACTAGACTTGTATATTGGTACAATAGTTATGCCTTTCTTTTCTTTTTGATACACTACAATTGACCTATATTACAAAAAATATACATACATATACATTGACTGAATATTTTGTTATTGTGTGAATAAAAAGCTTTAATTTATTCGCAGTAAAATCAAGAGTACTGTACTCTGATACATCATGGTTAAGAATTGGCACATATGACATGAGAAATGTTTTTGAATCCAAATGATATTATGTTCTGATCATCTAATCACTGTAACCACAAGACAACAATCTAAATTCCCTCACATAAAACAAAAAACTTGATATTTGCTGCATTACATTATAGAATTATCTTTTCAGCATGGTATTGCCTTTGGTAATAAGTGTCTTCGCTTCGCTAATGATTACGTGTCAAATCAGCGATTGCACCGTGAGACTGAATCGAGGCCTATTACCTGCATAGTCCGTCAGCGCCAACTTCGGCTATATGGGCATGTGGCACGCTACCCTGAAACTGATCCTTTCCATCGGGTTGTATCTGTAAGAGACAATCCGGCTTGGAGGAGGCCAAGGGGGCCTACAAGGCTTGTGGCTGGGGCAAGTTGATGTTTCCTGCCGAGAGTTACTTGGTATGGGAAAGGACGACGCCCCAGACGCCCCTCACATTATTAATTTCCGACAGCTGATGTAGGGGTTAGAAAATTACTGCCAGTCGTATCAAGCTGCAATATCACCTTTGCGACAGTTCCATACAGCCGTTGGGGTTGGCGCAAGGAGGTTAAATAGGCCTATATAACCGCCTTGGGTTGGTGTCACAAGTCAAACCAGTGTACGAGGCAGCGATGACCACCCCGATGGACACAGCACAGGGATGTCCCCGTTTTTACGTCAAACTTACCTGACAGTGTTCAGTGTATATTCACAATCGTCGGTGCTGCCACATTCTTAGGGTGAGGGTGATTTAGAATGACATATTCACTAGTACAGACAAAATAATGACATTAGTTGGCTGTTTGCCGGGCGCTGGACGCTTTGCTTCGGGCTGTTTTCTTCTTTTTTTGTCTTATATTGTATCGCTTCGTAGGTTCTCCTTCTGTTCCAGCTCTTTTATCTTTGTCTTCATTTACTTCATTTTTCGCTTCACTTGTACTCTTTTCGCTTGTTTATGTATAATTATATAACCTATTCAACGTCTGCGTCTTCATCTTTTGACCTATATTGCATTGCATCGCTTCGGAAGTCTGTAGATGAATGCATATGTGTATATAGTAGAGTTTTCGTTTTATCATTTATTTGCATATACGTACATTATTAAAGTTTGAAGTATTGGTGTCTATGGTATGAGGTAAACAGTGTGTAATGTGTAATCAATGCGGCGCGGCACGCACCACCACCACCCACCACCACGGGGTTGTCGCTGCAGGCAGCTAGCGAGCCCAGCCGCTGGCCAGGAGGGTACATGTGGTGGGGCCGTGTCCAGGTGGCGGGCGGAGACCTGCCCCCAAAATGGAAGTGCGCCCTGCCGGTGTGGGGTCCCTGTGCGGTGGGCATCCCATTGGTCACCACTTATTTAAAGAGCACAGCATGAAGGGCAGACATCCCAAACGTCAAGAGGAAGGACAGTAACTCCGTACGCCCACCCCTGAACACAATCTCTAGTGTTAAATTTCTAGTGGTTGCGGCATACGTCCCCGGCAAGGGGGTGGGGGGCCGTGTGGTGTCATGCAGGGGCGGCGCGGCCTGCACGACATGCCCCCCAGGCCACCACGGCGCGGCGCTGCACGGTGCTCGCGCCGGTCATGTGTCGGTTTAGGGCATCCCGTGATTGGCAGTCCACTGTATTATGAAGGCACACATGAAGGGGCTCTCTCTGGAAACGTAAGAGTGAAGGACATGTAAAAACTAAACCTAACTCCTTATCAACCCCTGGAACAACCTTCGGTAAATTTCTAGTGTTTGCCCATACTCTCCCACTTATAGTTTGGGGACCTGTAGGAATGCGGGCTTTTCGGGTGTTGAGCAAATTATACGTCGGAAACACGTCATTTAGGAGTTGTGTAGTGGGGGGTAAAATTCCCTAGATCTAGGGTAATTTCCTTGAATCTAGAGAAATTAACCTAACCAAGCGGGGGGCTTGACCCACCGATAACCTAACCAAATCTAACCTAACCTAACCAAATCTAACCTTACCTACCCAAATATAACAACCTCCTAGCGGGGGGATGTGGGGGTTCTCGACACTTCGGTCATCATTCTATGAGGATCGTCAGGTTCACACGTCTCTGGACTCAAAAGAAATCCAATGAATTTTCCTCAGATCTTGGGAATTTTTTCAACACCCCTAACTCAAAAACTATGTGGTTGCGACGCATATTTTGTACCCCAGCCAAATATCCCGCATTCCCCCAGGTCCCCAAGCTTGTTTTGTGGGAGAGGGGGAGAATGGGCAAACACTAGAATAATACCCAACCTTCCTGAACGCGTTGCGAGTGCTTCCTCATGAAACACACAAAAAAAGATATGACCACCACATACAACAGATAGAAATGGAGGCGGGCAATAGGATCTGGGTAGATCAGTACTAGTGAACCCGCAAAATTTATTGGTAAGTCTATAACCTCCTAACTTGATAGTAACCAAGCCCCCTATAATGGTAGCCCAAAAAGACCCCCACGAAAGGATGTCCTCTGCCGTAATAAAACCCTCTCATCTACTGAAATTCTCGTTGAGACATGAAGAACCGAGAACACTCGCCAAAGTGGAAATTTTCGACGACAGCTCCACTTGTAATAGATGGAAAGGAAGAATAAAGGGTACTTCATTATTGGGCACCACATTTTTCGATGACATTATTTTCAATTTATAGTTTTTATGTTTTTGAAATTAGTCTAGCTCTTGTTTTTGGCAGAAATTAATATATTTTCTTATACCGCCCCATCAATCAATCAAGCAATCAATCATTGGAGGCATACACCGGGGGGCGCGTCACCTCGCTCGAGTTCCCATGCAGGCTCCTTTCCCATACCAAGCCTTGTGGGCCCCCTTGGCTTCCTCCATGCCGGATTGTCTCTTACAGATACAACCCAGTGGGAAGGATCAGTTTCAGGGTAGTGTGCCACATCCCCATATAGCCGGAGTTGGCGCTAATGGACTATGCAGGTAATAGGCCTCAATTCAGACTCACGGTACAATAGCTGATTCGACACGCAATCATCCCAGCCCAGCGATACCCCATGGTTCTGCGAAGACACTTATTACCAAAGGCATCGATTTGCCTCTTCAAGTCGCTATTTAGTGTCCATGTCTCCCCCTCACCCATGTCCCACACCTCCCCCACACTTCACAGCACTCATCTCATCTCACACTCTAGGAAGGTTATATTTTTGAACTGATAACCCGTTGGTTATCAGTCAGAGCAGGGTCACGTTGAGCAAGTATTGGCTGGTGTTAACCTTTATTGCCAACCATGTATAACTATAGTACTACTCATTGAGCACTGGTGATGAGTTCAGACTGGACAGACTATTACTGGGCTAAGTGCCATTCTAGGTATCAGTGCAGCCCAAAACAGGTCCAATAAGCTGTTGTATGAATTACATGGAATTCTCAGTGTGGATAACAGTTTAGGTACGGGCTGTTTCAGGAGACATGCTTGTTTTTATTTTATACATACTTAATTTTGGCCAGTAATATATTACATTACATCTTAGTCAGTCATTGAAACATTAAAGAATATTCTTAAATTCTGAATGTGATTGAGTTACATACTTTCGCTCAGATTTTGATGCCAGGTAATAACTGATGTTTCCTCAATGTCCTGCACAGAGTCCACTTGAGAAGGCACAGAGCTACAAGAACAAGGGAAACAAATACTTCAAGGGCACCAAGTACAAAGAGGCCATCAAGTGCTATGACGATGCCATTGAGACGTGTCCTCCGGAAAACAAAGTGGATTTATCTACATTTTACCAAAACAGAGCGGCGGCTTATGAACAACAGGTAAGCTTGCTCTCCATTGTGTATTGGCAATGGTTTGGTAAATGTAGCATCCTTCCTTGGGATAGGGATATGTTTTGTGGGTCCCTTGAGCATTTCCTTATCTAGCCTGGCGTTTGTTACCTAGTGAGCTTCAGGTACTCGGTACCTATGACTCATACTATTGTCAGTGTTACAGGTGAGAAAATAGGATGATCTGCCTTTGTATGGAAACCTTCCAAATTTAGCAATTACTCAACTGTTAAGTCACTAAATCCAATTTTTTGACAGTTACAACTTTCCAAGAAACATAATACCATACAAAGACTACTCTATACTGGACTTGCTACTCATTTTGGGCTATTTCCAGTGGAGGCCAGTTTTGCGATTCCTGCCATTTTCAAACATCACTCCCTTTTCCCTTCCTATGGTTTATCAGTATATATGATATACCGTTATCTTCGTAAATGTTTGTTCTATAATATTATCAAATAAAAAATAGTAAAATGCAATAAATAAATGCCATTATGAGAGAGTTAAGAAATATGCATGAACTTAATATTCACTTGAACTCATCGCCATTTAATATTTTGCGAGAAAATATTTTAGATGCTAGCGATAGAAAGAAGTGGATTTTCATTAGCTTTCCATTGCTATATTTCGTTTTCTGATAAATGAATCATAACCATGCATAAATTAGCGTTAACTAAAAAAATAACATCATCTATCGGGATAATTACCCGATGGATGATGTTATTTATTTAGTTAACGCTAATTTATGCATGGTTCTAATTAATTTATCAGAAAATGAAATATAGCAATGGAAAGCTAATTAAATTCCGCTTCTATTGATATGTTGCATGTAAAAAGTCTTCACGCAAAATATCAAATTGCGATGAGTTTAAGTGAATATAAGTTCATGCATATTTCTTCAGAGTCTCATAATGGAATTTCTTTAATGTATTTTACAGTTTTTTATTTGATAATATTATAGAACAAACATTCACGAAGATAACAGTGTATAATTTATACTGATATGCCATAGTCTACTGTATTCATGGAACACTTTTTTACTTGCCGATACGATTGATGATGTTATTTTTTTAGTTAACGCTAGTTTAGGCATGGTGGTAATTCATTTATCAGAAAACGAAATATATCAATGGAAAGCTAATGAAAATCCGCGTCTTTCTATCGCTAGCATCTAAAATGTTTTCTCGCAAAATATTAAATGGCGAAGAGTTTAAGTATATATTGAGGTCATGCATATTTCTTCACTCTCTCATAATGGCATTTCTTTAGTGTATTTTACTGTTTTTTATTTGATAATATTATAGAACAAACAGTTACGAAGATAACGGTATATCATATATACTGATAAACCTTAGGAAGGAAAAACTGGCCTCCACTGGTCATGGGCGGGTTGGCGCGGGGCCCGAGTAGCAAGTCCAGTATAGAGTAGTCTTTGTACCATATAATCTTTGCATTCATGAAACCATGTTATGTGCAGAAAAACTGGGAATGTGTACTTCGGGACTGCACGGCAGCCCTGGAGCTGAATGAACGCTACTTGAAGGCCCTGCAGAGGAGAGCCAAGGCCTGTGAGGTACTGAAAGATCTTGAACAGGCTCTGGAGGATCTCACAGCTGTGTGCATCATAGAATCATTCCAAAACCAAACAACATTAGTCAACGTAGACAGAGTTCTGAAAGAACTAGGTAAGTTATTGAAGTAGTACAGTATGTATTGAACATTTGAAACTTATTTTGACGTTATTCTCCCTGTATCTGTATATTCATTACTGAATGAGAAAGGAAAGCTTATGAAATAAATAGTCTTGCACTGCCTTACATGTGTGGGAGGAGACCATATAGAGAACCATATAGAGACCATATAGGGACCATATAGGGGAAAAAAGGCCCACTTATGGACATATACCACTATATGCCTACTAATGCAGAGACACGCATGCACATATGTTAAAAATTTGTTTCCCCCATTGTCAAGTGCTAATGGTAAACACCACCTGACCTCCCCCACAGGCCGGATACATGCCAAGGAAGCCATGGAAAAGCGAGAGCCTATCATGCCTTCCAATCACTTCATCAAAACCTTCTTTGAATCATTTGCTGAAGATCCCATCTTTAATTCCGTGGACAAGGAGAAAGAGGGTGATGTGGATGAAACAGAAAACCTACCTGGGAAAAATGCTACTAATAAGTAAGTGCTACCGTACATCTGCTGCACTCCTTTGTAAAGGATTGTCGGCCTTTAATTTTGATAGCGGTCAGAAGCATGCATGGTAACGCTGCTCCTAGAGACTTGATCATTTAGAACTTAAGAAACAAACAGTGAGGATAGCATGGCAGGATACCACCATTGTATTGCTTTGGATTATATGCAAAGTTACATATTTAGGATTTTTTATACTATAACCATTTCGCCTGAATTATTTTTGTACTTATCTTTGTGATTGGTAAAGATTTGTTTGTATTTGTTTCAGTGGTTACCTGAAGGCAAAGAAACACCTCCAGGAAGGGAGATACGGGTCAATCATTGATTGTTGTACGAATGAGTTGGCAAATCCCTTGACGCCCTACAAGGTGGAGTCCCTGCTGCTGCGCGCCACTCACTACCAGCTGCGGGGAGAGAGTAAAAAAGCCATGGAGGACCTGACCGGGCTTATCAATATTGAAGGTTGTCCACTAAAGGTAAGACACCACTACCACCACTGACATCACATAGGTGCAGGACATGGTTTTATATATATATAATATATATATATATATATATATCTCTCTCTCTCTCTCTCTCTCTCTCTCTCTCTCTATCTCTCTCTCTCTCTCTCTCTCTCTCTCTCTCTCTCTCTCTCTCTCTCTCTCTCTCTCTCTCTCTCTCTCTCTCTCTCTCTCTCTCTCTCCTCTCTCTCTCTCTCTCTCTCTCTCTCTCTCTCTCTCTCTCTCTCTCTCTCTCTCTCTCTCTCTCTCTCTCTCTCTCTCTCTCTCTCTCTCTCTCTCTCTCTCTCTCTCTCTCTCTCTCTCTCTCTTTTTTGGCATGTATCCGGCCTGTGGGGGAGGTCAGGTGGTGTTTACCATTAGCACTTGACAATGGGGAAACAAATTTTTAACATATGTGCATGTGTGTCTCTGCATGAGTAGGCATATAGTGGTATATGTCCATAGAGAGCTCCTCTCTCCTCTCTCTCTCTCTCTCTCTCTCTCTCTCTCTCTCTCTTCTCTCTCTCTCTCTCTCTCTCTCTCTCTCTCTCTCTCTCTCTCTCTCTCAGATAGCCTCCATGGAATGTTCCCATCTCATCTACTAGTGTTGTTTTAATTATTGTTATTTTGACCACAGTCCAATTCGTAAAATATGAGATGTTGTGAGTGGAGGGCTAGATTCATGATGTCTTTTGTTGTGCAGATGAAGGTGAACGCCCTGGTGAAGCGCGGCTCAATCCACATGCAGCATGAGAGGGTGGACGACAGCCTCCGAGACTTTGACAAAGCCGCCCTCCTTGACCCCACCAATTGTGACGTTTTCCACCACAGAGGACAAGTAAGGGCTCTCTACACACACGCACACAAACACACACACACACACACATACTGGTGTTTTGCCCTTATGATTCATGTCACCACTGCAATGCTAGTTAAAAGGCAGTGTGACCTTCCTGCTTTGATGACATTTAATTTTTTTGTCCAAATCTCCCCTTCTCAACTGTGAGGCTCTGGTCATGACTGATGCGTGAGGTCTTGCAAGGTTCGTGCAAGTTTTGAGTTAGATGATGGGGCCACAATTAAAGGGTGATAATACAAACGAGTAGAAAAGAGGTGACTACAAACTCACAATTCAGTTCCTCTCAATAGTAAACCAGTGCCTGAACTACAACAGATAGCCAGTATGTTTAGTGAGTTACAAGGAGAGTCAAGCATTTAGATATTTGTGCTTTATGTTCTACTACTCTGACAATTATGGAGGGAGATGCATGCAGTCATTCTCCGAAAAGATTTTTTATCAGAGTGAGAATACTCTCCAATTGATATTACGTTTTCTAGATCCATCTGTTGATAGGCAAGGTAGACGCAGCGATGTCAGATTTCGAGAAGGCTGTTGACCTCAACCCCAACTTCCCCATTGCATTTGTCCAGCGCTGCTACACTGACTACAGGTGAGAATCATTTAGCTGGTTGTGCCATGTTAAGAAGACTGAATATTTGTTGCACTTTAAGACAATTTATTCTCTATCCCATAAGATGAAAGAAGAGAAGGTTGAAGTTTCTGTTGAGTGGATTTTGTGGTACAATTTTATATAAACTGATTCATTTTCATGGGTGGCCAAACCGCATTGTGGTCAAGTGTATGATTAGTACAGAATAGACAAGTCAATGATGTCTTAAATTTGTTGAACAAGAAAATTTGTTGAACATAAAGTATGGATAATCTTAAGAACAAGGGCTCCACGATAAGCTAACCCAAATGTTGGCATTATACTTACTGTCCTTAACACATCTGTTTAGATTTTAATGAGTGCCAAACCTTACTTTGCCTACATGGCCGATATTAAATTTCAGGTTCTTGAGAAAAATTAAGTCCAGCGAGATGCGCAATGGACGACTTTTACCTTTAGGATATTTTTCCCAAGTTTTGAGAAGTGCGCCCCCGTCCGCTAGGTTAGGTTAGGTTAGTGCACAACACGGGGGGGTCGAGGGGGGGCCGAGCTCCCTCCCGTTAGGTTAGAGTAGGTTAGGTTAGGTTTAGGCAGGTTAGGTTAGGTTAGTGCACAGCACGAAGGGCTCGAGGAG
This sequence comes from Chionoecetes opilio, assembly GCA_016584305.1. Classification (NCBI taxonomy): domain Eukaryota; kingdom Metazoa; phylum Arthropoda; class Malacostraca; order Decapoda; family Majidae; genus Chionoecetes; species Chionoecetes opilio. Next base: position 547,211 of record JACEEZ010019081.1, on the reverse strand, counting down.
GGGTACTAGGTTAGGTCTGTAGAGTTTTGTCATCTTTAGAATAAAGGCTCAACCTCCTATCTTCTTCTTATAGCCAACAAGCTTGGGGACATGGTGGAAACCGGGGATTTTGGGTGGGGGAGCACATATAAGGGAAATAGCCCCGATAAAGTCTATGAACTAGGGAAATTTCCCTAGTTTAGGATTTTTTTTGTCGGGGGGCCATATTTCCCTTATGTGTGTGCTCCCCCACCCAAAAACCCCGGTTTCCCACCATGTCCCCAAGCTTGTCGGCTATAAGAAGAAGAAGAAGATAGGGGGTGGAGCCTTTGTTCATAAGATTTACCTAAAGTATTGTGAAAATCTTTAACGTTAGGTACCATTAAAGGAGTAAAATGACTGGAATGGTTATCTAATTCATATGAAATGAAGAGCTCACAAATGTGGTGAAGCTGGAAACCTGTCAGTATTTTGAGTGTAGGAAAAGACGGCATGAGTGAAGGAAACCTACTCCGATGTAACACAATTTAAGAAAAGAATCGACCATAATGCTTTAACACCATTTTTGCCTTACTAATAAAACTACATTTTGCAATTATTCCTGTTTTAAGTTAATCCATTTTGTCATTGTGATCCAAACAGGTATGCTTATCAGATGGGTGATAAGGCAAAAGTGGAACAAGTGGTGAAGAAGTTTGACGAAGCTATCAAGAATTTCCCTAAATGTGTAGAATGTTACGTTCTTTATGCTCAGGTAATGTATATTCCTTAACGTTTGAATAACAATATCTAGTATTGCTACAAATAACTCAAATGATAGTTCAGACTTGTAAGGTGTATGTATACTGAGATGCACCTTGAGACAATTCATAGCTGTAGCCGAAGTGTTGCAAGGATGACGCCCTATGTTTCTGCTCTCCCCGTTAGCGTCCCTCCCATCTCCAGATACATTTCTGTCCCGGCAGGTTTTGTGTGACCTGGATGAACATGAACGAGCAGATGGTTATTATGTGAAGGCCTTGGAAGTGGAGCCTGACAACCCCACGACACTAGTCCACCGAGCTCTGTTGATCCTGCAGTGGAAGGGAGACCTCGCCCAGGCCAGGTCTTACATCACACAAGCCCTCGAGATTGATGACAAGTGTGAGCTGGCATACGAGAACTTGGCCACCATTGAAGTACAGACGTAAGTTGTCTTATGGTGGAGTATTTATAGATTTTTATCTTTTTAACATAGTGGATGTTTGTTTATGTACTACACACAACCCTCGTTTTCCCGGATCTCCATTTCCTGGATATCGGATTTGCCGGTCAAAATCCGAGGTCCGGGGATATGTCAGAGTCCCGGACAAATGCCTGGTCCAGTCCGTAAATCGACAAAGTTGTCTGGCGGTCCGAGCGTCTCCTGTCACCCCTGGTCAGTGTCCACGCCTCCCGCCAGGTGGCAGCATGCTCAGCGGTCGTATTGTTTACATTTGGGCACACGACACTCACGGTTCACCCCTGACCCCTGACCCCGACTGCAGGAACGTCTCTGAGACTATTGAACACTTTCTGCTGCAGTGTCCGCGCTTCCACTCACACCATGTAGTGCTACGCTCTCAACTCCTCACCCTGAACGTCGCCACCTTTGACCTGCCCACCCTGCTGGTGGGGGCTGGCCTCCCGCCATGTGGCAGCATGCACAGCGGTCGTATTGTTTACATTTGGGCACAAGACACTCATGGTTCACCTGCACCACCTCTGTCAGTCCCCTGACCCCCACTGCCCCTGGTGCAGGAACGTCTCTTGAGACTATTGAACACTTTCTGCTGCAGTGTCCGCGCTTTCACTACCACCGTGTAGTGCCACATTCTCAACTCCTCACCCTGAACGTCGCCACCAGTGACCTGCCCACCCTGCTAGCGGGGGCTGGCGTCCACCCCTCCCGGCAACACGTTGCCATCCGCCTCACCTGTGCCTTCCTGAGGAAGACAGGTCAACTACAGCGCCTGTGATGGCATCATAGGACATCACCAGGGCTCATAGTGTTCCCCAAGGGATCCTCGCAGCCCTAAAAACAACAACAAAGTGACGTAAAAGTCTGCGGCGGGGTCGTTGATATTGGCAGTTGCCGGACAGTAAATACTAGAATAGGATAAACGCCCAGGGGTGGGTAATGGCCTCAGACTGTTGCGATTCCCGGACCAGTGCTCCCCCCCTATTAGTCCGGGAAAACGAGGGTTGTTTGTACTTTGTTTTATGAAATTCCATTTTAATCGGGCCATCTATAGCTCTTGACGTCCATTAAGGGGATGGCCACGACAGAAGAGCCTCCCTACCCAAACACTTCCTCCTTATCTGTTCAAGTCTCCCTCATTCCCTCTCAATTTCACTCATTCCTTTACCCTATTCATCCATTTTCCAGGTGGTCTTCCTCTCCTACTCAAGGCCCTTGATGTCACTCACATAAACTCTTCTTCCTCTATCCTTTCAGTGTGCCCAAACCATCTCGAAAGTATTTCTTTTAACCCATTCCACTTATCACACTTCACTATCTTCACAGGTTCTTACGCTGCACCTTTCATAAATGCTTTCATTGCACATACCCTCCCATCTCGTCACTGTATTATTCCCCTTTCAGATATTTCCACAGCATGCACAGTTGACAGCTGCGCTCTGTTCCACGTCCAAGTCCATAGACCAATGTCGGTAGATGAATACTATTATTCAGATCCCTCTTAACCTTCATGGACACATTTTTCCCTTTCATCACACTTACAAGTCATCCTAAGACACTTACCTATCACAGCTCGCTTTCTTATTTACTCTATTGTTGTGACATGTTCATATGCTCTTGGTAGGTTTCGTATCCATTGTTATTAGGCTCTTGCTTAGAATGATTTGTTTTTCAGAGGTAATATGAAGAGGGGAGTGGAGCTGTTTGACAAAGCCATTCCCTTGGCTAAGACAGAAATGGAAATGGCTCACCTCTTCTCCTTGAGAGACGCTGCTGTCGCACAGCTGAAGATTGTTGACAAGATGGGCATCAATATTCCTAACCTTGGGTCTTTGTAAGTCATAATATATGTGTACGTACTTACTTTTTTTTTTATTGAGCAAAGGATTATTTCCCTTTAGTCATTATTGTTAATTTCAAATGTTTTTTATAATAGTTTTTTCAATAACCATGTGTGAATGCAGTGAGTGAAACTATGACCATTAAATATATAATGAAGAGATAGCAAGTGAGAAACTTTTAAATTTATATTTCACGAAAAAAAATTAATATTGAAAATCCATAAAAGGGAAATACCAGTAATTGGTTTTGAGTTCCCAACTTAGTAGATCCAGGATCTGTCTTTTTTTTTCAATGCCATATTTTGTAAGGCAGAAGTAAGGGGAGGCGGTGGCAGGCCTAGGAGGCGGAGGAGTGACATTCTCGGTGAAATGAACAACCCGAGTTCGATCCCCGATGAGAACCAAAATCCACATCAAATATTTCTGCACCGTCGAGTGGCCCAAGAACACCCACATGCTGCCCATCAACTTTACCTTTGATTGCGAGTGCATCGGAGGACACGGGGGCGGCATGAGCCTCTAATCACAGGCGTCACTATAAAAGTCCTGCCTGCGCCACCACGGGCGAGGGCCAACCATCACAACCCTCAAGTGAACCTCCAGGGCCTACCATCCCAGCCCTGGAGGTCTGCCTACATGCGCTATAGGCACTAATGTAAAAAAAAAAAAAAAAGAAAAAAAAAGTAATGTGTTCCATTGGGGTGGCAAGGCGACATGCTGCTTCCCTTTAAGGAATGCTAATACAGCCTTATTGTCTGTTGCCAACGTGAACATTGAGGTGGTGCCGTGGGATGCCGTGCTGCCAGGCTTTGTGGAATGTGAAGTAATGTATTGTGATTCATTAGTCAGTGACCACCCTGGAACAAGTAGTGCACATGCTCAGGAACTCTGGGCGAGTGGATGACTTCATTATCATAATCAATACTGCCATCATTATTGCTTACCATAATTATCATAACAGACCATTTTCAAGTGAGTAAATGAGGCTGGCAGGATGGGACATTCAAAACGGGTTGCAAGGACCAGAATATGCCATTACTCTATACAACTTTTAACATCTTAAAGCCTGTTATCGATTTGTTGTTTAAAAAAAAATTCTAAATAACTTCTTGTAGTATCCAGACACCACCTCTGCTGAAGTGTAGAATTCTCTTGACAGCCTACCATGATGTGGATGAATGATGTATGACCACAACATTGTTGCATTAGATGGAGTTTGTATGGATAGATGTTATGAAAAAATCTAATCCGAGTCGATATACTAGTTTTCAAACCAGAACTACTACACAAGCCTTACACGCTAGTCGTCACGCTGCTAAATATATACTGTACATATAAACAGTGATAGTGACTGGAAAGAAAAGTAAGTAAATATTCACCAAAGCCCAGCATAGCATACAGGCAGTATTGTTATATTATATACTTTTAATAAATTATTAATCTTAAAGTTATAGATGAAAAGTTCAGTACATATATGCGTATGTGTACTATGATGTAACTGACAATTTGAAGTAATTGTGTTTGCTCAGATAGTTTTTTGTAATTTTGGGTGAATATCGGCCTTTTGCTATGGATGAATGTGAATTCCTCATTTGTATACTTTGAGGAACCGCTGTGATGTCATTGAGCCGTTGTTGCTGAGAATCGGCACATTTGACCACGTCTGTATATTTCTCCATACTACTACTTTGAAGTATTAACCTGATGTATTCAACCATGTGTATGTCAAGTATATGCATATCAAGACTTAGTTTTATCAAACTATTCCAAACCCACATTTTGTTTGTATGTGTAAATAGTTTTGTACATGACAAAGAGGACCTTGCCCTTGTAGATGTTCTTGCAGACATGTGTATTGTAATAGTTATGATTTGCCCAATGTCATTTCTGTTGGAACCTCTCATGGTGGCCAGTTAATCCACAAGAGTGGAAAGATCTACACATTTACATCAGGCTTTTTAAAATAACATCAAATACAGATTGGGTAATCTTAAACTATTTAAAAAATGTATATCAGTCAAAATTCAGCCTGAATAGACTACTGACTTAGGATTATCGAGAAAATCCATGTAAATGATCTTGTACAGCACCATTAAATACGTGTTATTAGGACCAATTAAAATAACATAATAAAAATTTCTTAATTTCCTATCTGTAAGAGCCAGTGATCTATCTCGTCCTTACAAATTGATTGATTGATTGAAATGCTAAAAGGGGAAATGTGCCGGACATCAGAGGTCAAATGGCACTATGGCAGAGCATAAATAGGGAGGGGTGAGAGAGAAAGAGTGAAACGGTGAGGGAAGGGGAAAGGAACTTTTGAAAGGATGTTAAGTCCCGTCCACACGAGCATACAGTCTGCAGACAGAAGCGAGAAATTTGTTCGGTGACGGGCTAACCGCCTCTGTCTGCAGACAAACCAGCAGTGTTCGAGATGCAGTTTGAGCAAATACACGAGACAATGTCTGTGGCCAGTGGAGAGAAGCAATGTGTGAAGCAACTCACGATTTTACATAGCCTCAAGCCGAGCTTCTGGTGTTAGCCCTCATATTTGTGTCCTGTTTGATAATGTATGGTCTTATTTTGTAGAAGAGAGTATGGAAAGTATTGGAATCCATTCTCAGGTAATTGGTAAAGTTTGACTGGCCAGACACCGCCGTGTGTACAACGTTAACAACTGTGTCTGTGACGAACAAAGTCTGCCAGACACTGCCCATGTGGACGGGGCTTTAGAGTAGGATGGTTAAATCAAATGAAGGAGGTTTATCTGTCAGAGGAAGAAGATTAGGTATCGGGGTGAAACAAGGACTCTTTGAGGACATCCGCAAGACAAGGATTTTGGTAGAGGGTGTAGTGTTGACGTTTGGAGAAACATGGGTTTTCTGGTGGACATGGATGGAAGAGAATCATCGTCCATACGACCTTTGCAACCAATTATTTTTCTCTTTTTATTCTATAGCTCTGATGCCTCATTCCCTCCAGGAACGTCCCTCCAGGGGTGGCCAAGGCAGAAGATTGATTGATTTATTGCCAAAAAAGGGAGAAATGTGCCAGACATCAGAGGTCATATGGCACTATGGCAAAGCATAAAAAAGGGGAGGGGTTACAGAGAAAGTGAAACGATGAGGGAAGGGAAAGGAACGGATTGTTACAGCAGGATAATTAGATCAAATGAATGATGTGTATTTGCTGGAGGAAGGAGATTAAATTACTCGGGGAGAAGTAAGGGGATTCCGGGAGAATGTCCGCAAGACAAGGTCGGGAGAGGGAGGACAGATGAGGAAAAGAACTGGAACGGGCAGTAGTAAGATGGGGGCAGGATATTAGGCCATGGCAGAAGAGCCTCCACCTCTCCAAACACCATCACCTTCAGTCTTTTGGCACGAGGCTGCTGCAATAATGCTTTCAATGACTTTCAATAGTGTGCAAGACAAGGTTTTTGGAAATGTGGTTCAATGGCAACATTACCTGCCTTACAAGGAACTACTGCAATAGATTCCACAAATTCCCTTTCTACTAAATTCTACTTTCCACTACTGTATCTTTTCTCCATTTCTTCGGGATCCATTAATTTCAGAATTTATGTACACAAGGTTATTAACTAGGTATATGAAAGAAAAAAATCAAAAAATCATAAAATGTATATATTCATGGCAATTTTTACATGTGATGATTCTGACTATAAATACGTACATGCAAACATTTTAAAGCCTGCAGACACAATGTAATCTACACCTGGTACCCAACCAGTGTTCCTTTTCCAATAACCTCGCCAATGAAGAACCAACAGAGAACTTCAGCGGTCACAAGTGTGTTACGCCAGGCATCCTGAAACAGAGGAAACACTAAAGAATATGTGTTCTATAAATAAAAATAGTACACCTATACCGTGTTTAACGCACGAATTATGTTTCTAGGGAGTCATATACTAAGTGAATCCTATGTTCCTTTTAATTTCTGAAAATTTATGAACAATTTTGAGTCACTTTGAATTTCTCTAGCGTTAAAGGAATTTTAGTTCAATTTTTTTTTTTTTCTTCGTAATGTGAGGTTGCGTTTCACAAGGTAGCGGTGTACTGTGTTGAGGCTGTTATAGGTGAAGAGCAACCGTTTGTCATCCAAAACGGTAGTCGAAAGGCCTCTAATCCCTCTACTGCGTTTCTACTGTTATCCCCTGTACACAAAGTCATATATCTTTCTATGCACCTTAACAAAAAAAAATAGTTTGAGAGCAGGAGTAAATGATCAGTGCTACATCTGCAGAAAGCAAGATTCAGTTCAGAAAACTGAGAAACAAACTCAATGTTGGGTCATGCTGTTTGCCAGAAAATTTGAACTTAACACATTCTTAATATTGTAAACCTTATAATTATACATAACTCATCACCTGAAAGTGTACATACCCCTCATACTAAATACCCATACATACTAAAGCTATCAGAGAGAGAGAGAGGTGAGGGGATGGGGAAAAAAAAAAAAAAAGTGAACGTTTCTAATCTTGGCTATCTTGCTCCCAGTCTGAGCCTCCTGCCTGGGCTGGTCATAGCAGAAATACCACCAAAATACTTTACACACACAGCTCTTTCCCTTCACGCCATGTCATTATCAATCAATAATCAAACTGTCTCCAAATGCGCTAAAATTTCTAAGAATAACCAAAACAGTAGCATCTTATAAACTGAATTTCAAGCCTCACCTTAACAGGCATCTTCTTCCAAGCGCCTGACTGAGCACTTTTGACGATGTTGTTGAACCCCTGAGCAACACCGCCAAATTCAGCGGGTGTTGGTGGCACTAACTCCACCCTCGCATACCGCAGGAATGTGTTAAATTTTGGGGTGGCAGCCTCCACGTATGCTGTAGGATGAACATATTACTTAATTAACAAAAATAACAGTCATTGAAAACCTTCAAACTAGTGTATTATACACACATTATAAATAATTAACATCACTCAATCATTTCTCTACAGAGGAAATTTTCCTACTGTAGCAGAAAGGTGAAGATGAAGTTATTCACTGCTACTCTATATACTGCAACTCGCTGTGGTCGCGGTACAAGGTGGCCACTATGAACTGCCTTAAGGTCTGTCACAATGACATCCTTAAGAGGCTTCTGGGGCTGCCCAGGTGGTGCAGCTCATCCCTGGCTTTCGCTATGAACGGGGTGAACAATCTGGATGTGATCCGTCGACACTCCCGTGTTCAGCTTAAGGAGTAGGGTGGAGCACTCTACGAACTCCATCATCACCTCCGTCAGGCAGAGCTTGGCCTATGTATGTGGACCTATACAACAGCAGTGGCTGGGTCTGCTGTTTGTGCAGAATGTGGGGTAGCACAGGTGTCCATGTATGTTTATTCTATGTACTTTGATACTATGTCCCCTAATGTGGCTATACTATGTTCTTTTGTTTGTTTTTGCTCTAGTACTTAAGTTAACTCCTTGGCTTGTTCTTGTTGCTTTGCTTTGTCTGTATGCCTCCGGGCAAGAATAAAATTATTATTATTATTATTATTTCATACAACTGGCCTTCTGAACATGTGGGATGACGCATAACATAATGCAGATTGCTCAAAAAACATTTGTAACAACTTATTTTCATAAACAATCTTGTAAATCTAAACTTGATAAGTTTACTACTTGACTACATCTTGATGATCAGAAATATATTTCAAAGATCTATGTAAGTTTTTTGTCGCCTCCGTGGTATAGTGGCTAGGGCACCTAGCTAAGAATCTGCGGGCCCTGGTTCAAATCTGGGCCAAGGCAAGTAGGCGGCCAACCCATCCAGCTGTTCATCCCACCTTTCTTGGTTAATAAATGGGTACCTGGGGAAACCTGGGAAAAGTAATTGTGGTAACCCGGATGTCACACTAGCCCTGTGTCCCGGGGTAACGGGTCCTCACCCACCACAGTCTCAAAGGCTAATGCGACGGAGATGAGCACTGAGGCCACGCGCAGCATAGCGTATAACCACATCTTTAACTACCATCATAAGTTTACAGCTTAGCTCGGTCCAGCCTGGCTGGCATCAACTTTTAGCATGTTTTTTTTAGTTGGTTTTGGGTATGGCGCATGCTGAGAAACGATCGAAGGTGTGACGTTTGATGATGCGAATATTACGTTGAGTTCCTTAATGCCAATAATGAATGACCACCGTATTTTTCGCCGATCAAAGGAAAGCGCGTCTCAGCAGATGGTTGCAGGCCAAATCGGGCCATGACTAAGTCGGCCCACTCATACCAACTCGCCATGTGTGTACCAACTCGGGCCATTGTGTGTACCAACTCTGCCCATTGTGTGTACCAACTCTGCCATTGGTTTACCAACTCGGCATGTGTGTACCAACTCGGCCCATGTGTGTACCAACTCGGGCCATTGTGTGTACCAACTCGGGCCCATTGTGTGTACCAACTCGGCCCATTGTGTGTACCAACTCGGGCCATTGTGTGTACCAACTCGGCCCATTGTGTGTACCAACTCGGGCCATTGTGTGTACCAACTCGGGCCATTGTGTGTACCAACTCGGCCCATTGTGTGTACCAACTCGGGCCATTGTGTGTACCAACTCGGCCCATTGTGTGTACCAACTCGGCCCATTGTGTGTACCAACTCGGCCCATTGTGTGTACCAACTCGGTCCATTGTGTGTACCAACTCGGCCCATTGTGTGTACCAACTCGGCCCATTGTGTGTACCAACTCGGCCCATTGTGTGTACCAACTCGGGCCATTGTGTGTACCAACTCGGCCCATTGTGTGTACCAACTCGGGCCATTGTGTGTACCAACTCGGGCCATTGTGTGTACCAACTCGGCCCATTGTGTGTACCAACTCGGCCCATTGTGTGTACCAACTCGGCCCATTGTGTGTACCAACTCGGGCCATTGTGTGTACCAACTCGGGCCATTGTGTGTACCAACTCGGCCATTGTGTGTACCAACTCGGCCCATTGTGTGTACCAACTCGGCCATTGTGTGTACCAACTCGGTCATGTGTGTACCAACTCGGCCCATTGTGTGTACCAACTCGGCCATTGTGTGTACCAACTCGGCCCATTGTGTGTACCAACTCGGCCCATTGTGTGTACCAACTCGGCCCATTGTGTGTACCAACTCGGCCATTGGTGTACCAACTCGGCCCATTGTGTGTACCAACTCGGCCCATTGTGTGTACCAACTCGGCCCATTGTGTGTACCAACTCGGGCCATTGTGTGTACCAACTCGGCCCATTGTGTGTACCAACTCGGCCCGGAAACACTTGCTAAGACATGAAATATATTTATTATTTTCATACGCAGTAATTTTTGTACTGATAGGAAACATGTGCTAAAACTTATGCAACATATATTTATTTCATGCATGTCAATAAGTTAAAAAAAGATACTCTACATAAAGCCTATAAAAAAAACAATTTAAAAACTAAAACAAACTATACATGGAACTAAAATTAAATCAAATAAAACATGTAATTCTGAAGCAAAAATAAAAAACTAAAACAAAAAAAACCATCACTAACGAACATACACGGCGATGTGAAGTGACACGGCTCGTAGTAACTTGTTTGCCGAACTGTCACCGGCATTGTACTGCTCCCAGAGGCTAACTAATTGTCCGTGATTTTTAGCGTATTTTGCTCGTTGTTTGCGTAATACCTTGCCATCTGAGAGTAGACACACCTGGAGGGGGACAAGTCTGGCCTCGTCATGAAGGAGCTTTATGAGGAGGTAAAAGCTCAGTTGCCCTTTGCGCGCCTTCAAATTGATGCGGTGGTGCCAGCCTTCTACATCATTGTTGGTGCGGATGCTTCTGGCAAACACGCACCATGACCTTGGAGGCCAGATATTGGAATAAATCCATGTGTTTCTGATGTAATCCAGAAGATTTAAAAGCGATTGATAGCCATTTGCTTTTCTGTAAAACCTTACAAACAGTTCTTCTATATGTTCTGCTGGCACATATGGTAGTGAAAGGACTTTTCTCAGGTATTTATGGATCCCAGCATCATTTGTATACGACGCTTGCAGGCCCAGCTCTTGAATTTTCCTCCATACTGCTTGCCCCCAATGAAAACTACATCCTCGAATAAAAACATCAGGCAGGACGTCTGGAGTTGGACGCCAGACACTTTCCTCAAAATCAATCGTAATTTCCTCCGTTCTCAATTCCTCACCTAGAAGTTCTTTAGTCTTTGATAATACTTTCTTATAGTCTCTGCGTCTTTTTGCAGACATCAGAGCAAACAGCAGTGGTACTTGTTTCATATTACTCTCATACTGTACATAAGCGTGATTACTGAAAAGTTGAGTGAAAGGGCGTCGTACTATTTTAAATGTAGCATTAGCATACCAATGCCTTGCCTTGCTAAGCAGTGACAATTGTTCATGTGTTGAGAATAACAGATGTCGTTGGCCACCAATAAAAATGTCATGTTGCAGAAAGTTTTGAGGAATGTTATCATTACTTATTTCAAAAGTCAAATCAAGAGGTTCAGCTGGTCGTGTGGCCCTGCGCTTACGATTTCCTTGACGGGCAAGGTTCACGGGAGCGGGTAAAGAAGTTAGGGGCACGTGAGGATCAACTTTGTCACGGAATATCTCTTCAACGATGTCTGTTGCTGAACGAAACACGTCTTCTACAGCTTTCTTTTTAACAAGGGCAGAAACTTTACTAGTTATCGCAGGGCATGCTTCTGGGGGATGGCAATGAGAGTTGTGACCTCTGACGTAATTCTCGTCAGCTTCTTTTATTGTAGCTCTGCAATTTGAATTTTTATTCCTCACAACACATCTCCAGTGTACAGCAACACGTGTTTTTCTTTTCATCATGTATGCGTAACCCAAGCTGTCTATTACCTTATGCTGCCTTCTTTGTGTTGATGATAGCACTTTTTCATATGTTATGTCATGTCGTGCATGAGCATTAGAAGGTGTGTGGTCATCAGCGGGAGCTGCACCAGTGTCCAGTGACGTCAGACCTGAACTTTCAGCAGGAATTACGCTTGTATCTGATGCCACCATACTTTTATCTTCGATGCAAGTTTCGCTTGTGTCAGGTGCCGAACATCTCTCATCTCCGGTGGGAGTTGCGCCAGTGTCCAGTGTCCTGCAGAAATTACACATCCAGTCGATGCCGTGCCCCTCCTTCACGGCTGCCCTGTATTCCTTCCTGGCAACACCACTCCCGCATGTCCTGTGCTGCCAGCACATGCATCCATCACATACCAGTGCCTCCTGTTGTGATATAAATATTCGGCATTCAGATTTCTCAAAACTTAGGACAATAGTTTTCTCAGAACTTAGGAAAATAGTTTGGCCAGCCCTCGCCATGTCGCAAGCATGACAGACAAAAAATACGCCACTCCACTACTGTACATACCTGTCGGGGCCTCACTAAATTCCAACACGCCAAGCACTGATCAGCCATGTCTCTGCAAAAACTGTGATTTTCGCCAACTGTAACCTGTTTTGTTTTCACTAAACTTGAGGACAAGCATTGAATGCGAGATCGAAGTATCGAAACTTGACATTTGTATTTTTGTTGATTGTTCAATCAAGAAGTTCAAAAGTTGTTTGGTGAGTTGACTGAGAGATCGAAGCATGCATCTAAAATGGTCCGAGTTGGCGGGCCTAGCTGGTATTCGAAAATGGTCCAAGTTGGTTCACCAGGTGAGCGAGTTGGATATCGCAAATGAGGCGAGTTGGGAATGGGCCGAGTTGGACCTACACCTCAGCAGACAGCTTGTAAGAGTCATTTCACCTCAGTTATACATTGGCTGCCGTCAGTGGAGGGCGTGTCGTCTGCGATCTCGGCTTTCTCAAATCTTATCCGCACAATGCAGGTAAATTTCCATTGAGCCATTAGTTTGTGGAGTGTCCCCTGGGGGGTTACGAGGTAATAATGTAAGGTTTGGTTAGGTTTTAGAGGGGGTTATGAACCAGTTAAATCTATCTCGCCCATCCAAGAAACCCGATTTCCGACCATCCCCCAAGTTTATTGGCTACCGTCAAGAACACTATAGTCGCCACTGCACTAATGATGCTAGGCGGCATACATTACAAATTTTAGCATCACTACAGATTTTTTTTCTTTTTTTTCTTTTCATCTGTGCCTATAGCGCGTGTAGGCAGTAACCTCCAGGGATGGGATGGTAGGCCCTGGAGGTTCACTTGAGGGCTGTGATGGTTGGCCCTCGGTGGCGCAGGCAGGATTTTTATAGTGACGCCTGTGATTAGAGGCTCATGCCGCCCCCCTGTGTCCTCCGATGCACTCGCAATCGAAGGTAGAGTTAATGGGCAGCATGTGGGTGTTCTTAGGCCGCTCGACGGTGCAGAAGGGGAGGCGGTGGTCGAGTGTTTAGTCTTGGAGTGGTGAGCTCGATGTCCCAAGTTCGAATCCTGCCGGGGACACAACTCTTTCGGCCATTATTAACGTGGTCAACCAGAGCCTGGGTGGTGAGCACAAGGTCCCGAGTAAAAGTCCCACCGAGGAGCAACTGTAAATCCATCGTCGAATGGCCGAAGAAACCCGCATGCTGCATTCCTCTTCCTTCGACTGCGACTTCAAGTGCGGCGGAGGGGCAATAGGTGGCAGGGTGTGCCTACACTGAGGGTAGACCATCACAGAAAACGGACCTTCACCTATAACATCACAGGCGTCACTATAAAATCCAGCCTGCGCCACCAACGGGAGGAGGATCAACCAATATCAACCTCCAGATTGATAATAAAATAGTATAATACATTTATTATTAGTATATATATAATTAATTTGAAGTTCAGTTATTTTAATTTAACTTCAGTTGTTTTAATATAAACTTCAGTTGTTTTAATTTAAACTTCAGTTGTTTTAATTATAAACTTCAGTTGTTTTAATATAAACTTCAGTTGTTTTAATTTAAACTTCAGTTGTTTTAATTTAAACTTCAGTTGTTTTAATTTAAACTTCAGTTGTTTTAATTTAAACTTCAGTTGTTTTAATTTAAACTTCAGTTGTTTTAATTTAAACTTCAGTTGTTTTAATTTAAACTTCAGTTGTTTTAATTTAACTTCAGTTGTTTTAATATAAACTTCAGTTGTTTTAATTTAAACTTCAGTTGTTTTAATTTAAACTTCAGTTGTTTTAATATAAACTTCAGTTGTTTTAATTTAAACTTCAGTTGTTTTAATTTAAACTTCAGTTGTTTTAATTTAAACTTCAGTTGTTTTAATTTAATCTTCAGTTGTTTTAATTTAAACTTCAGTTTTAATTTAAACTTAAATTGTTTTAATATAAACTTCAGTTGTTTTAATTTAAACTTCAGTTTTATTAATTTAAACTTCAGTTGTATTAATTTAAACTTCAGTTGTATCAATTTAAACTTCAGTTGTATCAATTTAAACTTCAGTTATTTTAATTTAAACTTCAGTTGTATCAATTTAAACTTCAGTTGTATTAATTTAAACGCTATTATTTTACGATGGCACCAAACTTTCCTACACAATTGGGAGCATGGTTTTTGTTTACCTTATTGTATTCTATGAGACATTTTCTCTTTGAGCTTTCCGTCGCAAATCAATAGTTTCGGAAATATAGAACATTTTAGGTGGGGGGAGGAATATGTCTCCTTGTTTACAAAATGCCTCCCTCTTTCTCTTCTTGTGACCTGCATCGCTTTTGTTTGGTATTTTATTACTTTTTTATTATTGGACCCAGTTAGGAGGTTAAAGGTTAGGCAAGGTAAGGTAAGGTTAGGTTAGGTTAGGTTAGGTTAGGTTAGGTTAGGTTAGTTAGGTAAGGTTTAGGTTAGATTGGGTTAGGTAAGGTAAGGTTAGGTAAGGTAGCCACGGGTGCACCTCCGAAACAAAAGCGATACAGGTCACAAGAAGAGGAAGATGGAGGCATTTTGTAAACACGGAGACATATTCCTCCCCCCACCTAAAATGTGCTATATCTCCGAAACTATGGATTTGCGACGAAAGGCTCAGAGAAAATGTCTCTTAGAATACAATAAGGTAAACAAAAACCATGCTCCCAATTGTGTAGGGAAGTTTGGTGCCATCGTAAAAATTTACCATTTAAACTTCAGTTGTATAAATTTAAACTTCAGTTTTTAATTAAAACTTCAGTTGTTTTAATTTAAACTTCAGTTGTATCAATTTAAACTTCAGTTGTATCAATTTAAACTTCAGTTTTATTAATTTAAACTTCAGTTGTATTAATTTAAACTTCAGTTGTATTAATTTAAACTTCAGTTGTATTAATCTAAACTTCATTTGTATTAATCTAAACTTCATTTGTATTAATCTAAACTTCATTTGTATCAATTTAAACTTCAGTTGTATTCATTTAAACTTCAGTTGTATTAATCTAAACTTCAGTTGTATAAATTTAAACTTCAGTTGTATCAATTTAACCTTCAGTTGTTTTAATTTAAACTTCAGTTGTATCAATTTAAACTTCAGTTGTATCAATTTAAACTTCAGTTGTATCAATTTAAACTTCAGTTGTATTAATTTAAACTTCAGTTGTATTAATTTAAACTTCAGTTGTATTAATTTAAACTTCAGTTGTATTAATTTAAACTTCAGTTGTATTAATTTAAACTTCAGTTGTATTAATTTAAACTTCAGTTGTATTAATTTAAACTTCAGTTGTATTAATTTAAACTTCAGTTGTATTAATTTAAACTTCAGTTGTATTAATTTAAACTTCAGTTGTAGTAATTTAAACTTGTATTAATTTAAACCAGATGTTTTAATTCAAACTAGTTGTTTGAATTTGAGATTCACTTGTTTTAATTTGAAGTTCAGTTGTTTTAATTTGAGTGAAAAGGTGTAGTGTTATTGACAGTAGGGGGAAAAAGAAAATGGTGATTGAGAGTATTGGTCGAAACGGCATTATTTTACCAGAAATCCCTACCGAGTTTGGTTAATTTCCCTAGATTTGTGTATGCAATGATTTGGACAATATTGGAGGAGCCATGAATCAGTTGAATTTGGCTTCTCCGCCTCAAAACCCTAATTTTCCACCAGGCCCACAAGCTTGGTGTCTGTAGGGAAAGGGAAAAAGAAAATCGGAGTATTGCCCAACCCTGCAATTTTACCCACCAAAACAATGGGTATACGGTACTCCGTAGTGTAGGGGTAGCACGCTCGGTTCACAACCGAGAAGTCCCGGGTTCGATCCCCGGGCAGAGCGGAAACAGTTGGGCTGTTTCCTTAAAACCCGAGCCCCTGTCCACCCAGCAGTGAATGGGTACCGGGTGTTAGCCGGGGGTTTGTAGCCCGCCTCCCGGGGTGCTGGCTTCGGCCAACGCTATAAGCACTAGCAGACAGCTCTCTGAGTCTCTAGCGGTAGTCTGAGAGAGAGCTGTCTGGTTACAGTGGAGATCCATCTTAGCTGCGTCGATAACTGACGAAATTCTTCGAAAAAATAAAAAACCATATATGCACTGTATGCAGTTTCAACCAATACTCCCTATTAACCAATACTCTGCTGACATAACTGCGGGCTGCGCCCCCCCCCAGATCTTCTTGCTAGTTCACTAACCTAACTTAAGAGGCCCGCTTCTAAACGTTTAATGGAACTGTCTCTAAACTACTCCAAGAATCATCCACACAAAACCATCCTGAGGTCCGAGGCAGCCCACCACACACCACCATAACCTCCACACGGCTCCATACACCCCCACAGCACCGCCACACCCTTCCCATACTCACCCTTGGCCAGGACGGGGATTTTAGCCACCAGTTTGCTCATGGTAGTGGTGGTGGTGTGATGGTGCTTGTGGTGTCGTCCGTCGTCGACCAGCCGGTGTTGTGGTGAGCGGGGGCGCAGGCGCGGTGATGTGATGGCCCGATGGCCGACCCGCTGAGTGGCCAAGGCTTATTTTTATTTATTTATTCATAGCCATCCAAACGAACTAATCAAGCTGATAACATGTTGGAAAATATGTGAAAAGGCTAAACAAATAAACATTCCCATCCAATAATCAAGAACCTGTACTAAATTAAAGACAAAGCAAATGCCGTTGTAAAGGCTGTTCTGTACTTTTCTTAAAATTCAATAACAACAACGAAACTCAAAACAGAACAGCTGATCCTGAACGTGTCATCTTTTGCCCTGGCCACCCTGCTGGCACACCTGAACACCTCCTCCTGCAATGTCCTCGTCACCACTCCCATCGCACGGCACTCCTCCAATCACTATCCCCACTCCTCCTCCGCAGGCCAACTCTAGCTGACCTCCTGGGTGGCTCTCCAGACCCCGGCTTGGCATTCAAAATTCTCAAACACACCAGGACCTTCCTACACAAATCGGGCCAACTGCACAGGATCTAACCTGCTAACCCATCTGCATACTGCACCTTCGGGGCACTAGAGGCTGTGGCACCACAGCCTACACGGCCCCATCAAACCCCCAACAACAACAACCCTGCTGGCTGCACCACCACCACCGGGATTTGTCCGTCTCACTTGTGCCTTCCTGAGGAAGACTGGTCAGCTGTCACGCTTGTAATCACTCCATAGTGCTACGCCAGGGTGAATAGGGTCGAATAGACCTTCACAGCCCTTTACCACCACCAAGAACCAAGAACAGCTGATGGTGGGTGTGGCAGAAATGGACAGCAGCAGTGCGTGGCGGAAGCGGTGTATCAGCTGTCTCACTCCTGCCAAAGCTCTATTTAAGAAGAGTGATGGAGATTTTATCAGACTTCTCGATTGTGTGAGTTTTAAGTAACTTTGTATAATATTCAATAAGTTGTATTTACTTTAATGTATTGACCTTAGTGTAGGATATACAGTGTTTGAGTTTATAGTGTACATTTCAGTTCAGAGTGCCAATTATATCACAGTAGTATATCTTTTAGTCAACATGAAGCATGTTTTTACCACATCTTGTTAACAAGGTCTTCATTTCAGGCGTCGTGCGGGCAGCCGGTGGATCGGTACGTGGAGTGCGAGAGGAGCATCATCTTCATGGACATGCTGCTTCAGGATATTGCAGTGTACAGGCATATACTATTCAATGCAGACAATTTTGTGAGTATTTTTCTATTTTTCCACTTGTATGTATACCTGCTATTCAATTTCTATTTTGTTTAGCTGAGTTATAGAGGATTACTGCAGCAGAATTATTATATGAGATGCAAAAATGCAGTATATAATGTTTGGCTTTTAGAAAATAATCTGCCTGCCTGATATTGACAGCTGACACTTCACTTTTATAGGTACTGTACTTACATTATTGATAAATACAAACGGGCTTCACGGAGCTGTTTACTGTACCACCACGGCAGAGGGTACGAGTAGCATCAGATACTAAGTAGGCGAGTGCAATTATCCCTGTTAGCGAGCGACACAAGGCGACTCAAAATTTCAACATTCACATTAATACATTAAGAAGATAAGAATGACAGATTGCTGCAGAAAATAACTAACAAACAAAAATCAAAGAAAAGAAAGACAACCCATGAATAAATAGATAAAGTACATCAAGAAAGAAGAAACTGAAGGAAAAAGAAAGAGAAGAAGAAACTGAAGGAAAATTATGTACTTTTATTAATTAATTGAACTACTTTGTACTTACCTACCTATTATGACTCCTCATCCAAAAGTTCATACTCTATTTTTGCAGACCCCACAGTTCTACATGAAGCTTGGCGTGGCCCTCCTCCTGAGTGAGGGTTATGTGCGTTGGAGCAGTCTGAGCCACGCCTTCAGTCCCACCACGGGGATCAAGGATAATGAAGTCTACCTCTACATCATGTGCCTGTTGACTGCCATCGGTAGGCCGTTATAGATTGATCATTCTTGACGTATAAGTTTATTTAGCTTCACATACTGTACTGCACCCATATTCCATACATTATTGAAAGTCCTCAAAATTACATGTATTTCCTCTATCTTCCTTTCAGAAATTGGTATCTTTGGAGCAATAATTGTACTGTACTTTTGGATGAGGAGTCACAATAGGTAGGTAAGTACATAGTAGTTCAATAAATGAATAAAAGTACATAATTTTCCTTCAGTTTCTTCTTGATGGAACAATGACTAGAATAATTGTAGCATAGTAACTGCTATGCCACTGAGCTCAGCCAAATGTATTTTTCTCCTGTAGTACTTGACGAGTCTGGCAAGCACCATCCTGAGATGCAAAGCTTTAATAAGAAACTAGTTATGAAGCTTTGATTACAAATTTCCATCTATAAGTGGAAATTTAATCCTTTATAACAGAATGTAGTAAATTCTCTGATGTGCCTCCTTGTATATATATGGGCAGTAAGTACACTTGTATGTTTATATTATATACTTACACATTGTCAGATCAATTTTGTTTTCTTACAGAAGTCCGTTATCGCCTCTTTACAACGGACTGCTTCTTGGTCAGTATGGGAGACTGGCCAATGTTGCAGCCATCATCTGGTACCAGGCGCCCAGTCTGGTCTTCCAGGCTCTCGTCCATGTCTTCATCATCATCTCCTCCATACAAAGCACAAGAGGTGAGTGTCACATCCCTGCTCTCACTGCACCTGAAAGCTTACATGTGTACATACTATAATACATGATTAAACTGTGTATTTTTTTTCTTTCTTTAGGCAATAGTTTTTTTTTCATGCAATAAAATCTCATTTTTGCACTGTATTGTGGAAAAGACCATTATAAAATAGTGGTGGCTAAAATGTGAGGTAGTAAAGCTAAGAGCTGTGTTCCCTGTTCCCAGCATTGCCATGAAAACTTCAAGATAGAACAGACATCTATTATAATACACTTACACCTGTAACAGATGGGAACCGTCATGAATGAACCACTGTGTGCTTAGTCCTTGTTGTCTTGTGCCAATGAGAATTTTTTAATTAAACTTCCCATACACAAAATGTAATGCACAATGTCTTCAGTGGAAGGCCTCCCAAGTAACAGAAGCCATTCAGTATATAAATAAGCTGCTCAAAATTAAGCCTAAAAGTTCTGAGTCATCAAGAAACAACATCAAGTTTCCTTAGAAGTCATTACCTTGGATCCTTTAAGACTCAACGAGTGTAGCCAGCATGGTCCTGGGCATGAGAAGCCGTGACATATTGGTCAGAAAATGTTTGAGTCTCTTGTACAATGAAGTCATAACAAGAACATTTTCATTTTGTGAATTATATTACAGGATCCATTTTAACTAATGATTCGTTGAGTAAAAGTTTTATTTGCTTTTTCCTTACCTTACAGCTGCTCTGAACGCAGGGAAGCGTGAGAGCAGTGTGGTGGTGGTGATGGCTGCCGTCATCAGCACATCCTCTTCTTACATCCTTCAGACACCTCTGATCAAAATGTATGAATCATATTATTTGTAAGTACACACAAACCTCGTTTTCCCGGACTAATAGTGGGGAGCACTGGTCCGGGAACCGCAAAAGTCAGGGAATCGCAACGGTCCAGGAATTATCCCCTAAAAAAAAAAAAAAAAAAAAAAAAGTCTGATGCCATTACCCACCCCCGGACGTGTATCCAACTCTAGTATTTACTGTCCGGCAACCGCCAATATCAACTACCCCGCCGCGGACTTTTGCGTCCGCTAAGCATGCTGCCACCTGGCGGGAGGCAGCAGGAAGTGTTCAATAGTCTCAAGAGATGTTCCTGCACCAGGGGCAGTGGGGGTCAGGGGACTAACGGAGGCGGTGCAGATGAACCGTGAGTGTCGTGTGCCCAAATGTAAACAATACGACCGCTGAGCATGCTGCCACCTGGCGGGAGGCAGCAGAAAGTGTTCAATAGTCTCAAGAGACGTTCCTGCACCAGGGGCAGTGGGGGTCAGGGGACTAACAGAGGCAGTGCAGGTGAACCGTGAGTGTCGTGTGTCCAAATGTAAACAATACGACCGCTGCGGATGCTGCCACCTGGCGGGAGGCAGCAGAAAGTGTTCAATAGTCTCAGAGATGTTCCTGCACCAGGGGCAGTGGGGGCCAGGGGACTGACGGAGGCTGTGCAGATGAACCGTGAGTGTCGTGTGCCCAAATGTAAACAATACGACCGCTGAGCATGCTGCCACCTGGCGGGAGGTGCGGACACTGACCAGGGGTGACAGGAGACGCTCGGACCGCCGGACAACTTTGTCAATTTACGAACAGGACCAGGCATTTCAATGTAAAAAAAAAAAAAAAAAAAAAAAAAAAAAAAAAAAAAAAAAAAAAAAAAAAAAAAAAAATCTTGGACTGACATAAGGACCTCGGATTTTGTCCGGCAAATCCGATATCCGGGAAATGGAGGTCCGGGAAATCGAGGTTTGTGTGTATCATTACTTTGGTTCATATTGAACCTTGTGAACTAAGTGTCACTAAAACAGTGATGTTTGATGTTTCATCTCCACTAAACTAACATAGTATCATACCATGAATATATAATGAGTGTACATAATTTTTTATCACTCACTGTAAAATTATCATTCTCATCGGAAAAAAATTATCCAAAAGATATAAGTATTTCAAATATATCAGTAATTGAAAACAAAATTGGATGAGTTTACAACAAGTACTCGTATAGGCAGCTCTTAAGAAGGTAGAGATTCATTACTCAGCTGCAATTCAACATAACGTACAGCATATATGTAATTATGTACGTACTTTGAAATTGCTCTTACTTTGACACCAATGAATACTTATTATTTAAAGCTGAAGATGAAAAGCCATTGGCCCGTACCAAGAGTTATGATGAAGGTTGAGCGACGACCTTCGTCGACTAAGGAAGAGTACCATAAAAGGGATATTTTTCGGAACGAAGAGCAGCGACGACGGTTGAAGGTCGGCACGAAGACACGGGTACCCCCGTGTCTTCGTGCCGACCTTCGTCGCTGCTCTTTGTTCCGAAAAATATCCCTTTTATGGTACTCTTCCTTAGTCGACGAAGGTCGTCGCTCGACCTTCATCATGACTCTTGGTACGGGCCATTGTCTTGACTGATGAAGGTCTAGGTCAGAGGTTTGCTTTCATCCCCTACGCTTCGGGTCACATTAATAGTTGTCCCTTGTTCAATGCTACCTTGGCTTACTGAAACAAATAAGTTACCAAAGTGAACACTCACGGATGTAATCAGCAGCCAGTATTCTTTTAGCTTTTATTGTACTGATATACACATACAGGCAGCAAATAAACTGGAGTACTGAAAGCTATTCTTCATTTAATTGAAATGTCATGTATAACAAGTTATGACTGAATATTCTAGATGTACACAAACATACCCTAAGTACTGCAGAAAACGGCCTCGAGTTAGTTAGCCATCATCCTACAGTACGTGTCCCCATCAACAGTGACAGGGGTATCAGTCTTGGGTCAATATCTATATCATGACTTGCCGCTGCGTAGAAGACTTTCCGCCAGTTAAAAACTCCAGTCATGTTGCTCTTCGTGCTGTGTCTGGCACAAAGTGTTTTATGATATACAGTATATTGAGTATGAAAATACATTAAACTTTTCATGTAAACAAAGTTACCTTTTTTGTTCTAGAAAATACTACTAAAAGGGGTCGCTCAACCACTTCAGCTTAACCTTCTAAACATTGTGAAGTCAGCACTGACAACACAATCAAAGGAGGAAATAAGTACATCAACTAGAAAACATAACCAGCTGTACACACTGGAATATGATCTAGCTATCACAATTCTCTAGTTATATTGTATGTTCATGAAATCAACCCATTTGAACTGTGGTCCAGCTGTGTGCTCAATGAGACCGGGACAATGTTGGCACAGCTGGTTCATACAGACAACTTTCCATGAAACCATCTTAATTCTTAGGTGTTGTTTCATGACACAGAAGCTGTCTATAACTATTCTAGCAGGCCTGAGGAGACCCAAGTGCATGGGGGTCTGTATGACTGTATAGGGTGCATCAACAGTATTTGAAAAAATGTTTCGGAACATGGACTAGAAACTATTGCACATAACAGCATCTTCACTGTACAATAGATAACTTTATACAAAACATAGTGAACTATATTGCACAATCTAAAATCACTTTATACTGTTTCGCTAACAACTTTCATGGTTATAAACAGTGTAAGTAGATATACCACTTCACAATACGTATCTAAAACATTATATATCTGGTACAGGGCTGCAACAAATAGAGGCCAGGGAGGATTTGAGCCTCCTGGGGAAATGACAGGGTCACCTTTGCCATACAGATGTATCAGTTAGCCTGCAGAGCAAGATCTGGGGGAGGGGAGAGGGATGGCTGGAGTTTGATATACCCTCGCCTTAAATAAATAAATAAAACGGAAAGTATCCATGCGAAAGAAATTTGTGATCTTCATAAATATCTAAACAAAACTTTGCATATTTTACACTTGTCATGTTTCCATTCGTCATCTGGCTGCCTTTTGCATTTCTGACTATTGATAAACATTTATCTACAGCATGGGAAAGCCTATATGAATCTGGTCTCTTGATGTACTTCTTCCAGCTTCACGTGGTGAAAACAAACCATGGCTGGAAGCGTAGGTGCTGGTTGATGGGCACATGTTATGACAGTCAACAAACTCTATCCCTATTTGTTTTGTGTACTACTCAGCCAATTAAAATCATTACTTCATTATAGATGTTGTAGGAGAAAAATTATTCATGTGGAGTAATTCAGATATCATTGCCTTCCTCAAGAACAATACTATATGCAAGGCATCTCTACAGCTTTCATAGAGAATTCCTTTTACCATAGTGAGGGAATATTGTTATATCATGGCTGTTATTTCAGAATGAAGAAAAATGTTGATCTATGCAGTCATGCTGCTTTCCCCCAAGTTCCTCAGTTTCCTTCATGCAGACATTATTTTTTAGGGAAAGATTTCATGGATGTAAATGACTGGGAATGAGTAGAGCTTTAGCCACACACCAATAATGTGTATTTACCTAGTTGTGGTATTCGGGAAATGACTTATACTCGTGGGGTCCCTTCTTCGTAGCTCCTTTGGTTGATCTTAGTTTTGAAATCATGAATATTCTTGTCAATTACTCTCCCCCTGTCCAGGTCATTCTACACATCAATATATCGATACTGAAAACTGTGTGTGTTTGTGTCATCCTCAGCTTTAACCTCTTCCCTGGGGCATAAAAGTGCACATGAGGCTGCTTTAACACAAATGTGAGTTATGGGGTTGCCCGTTTCTTTTATACATACATAAAGGCCCTGTATTAAAGTAATTTGCAAGAAAAGAAGCTTTTATCCTCTCTCCTTCCCCAGTCAGCCCAAGTTTTCTACCTGTTGATACAGTACAGTAACTGCCACCCTGATCTGATGGAATAAATTTATACACAAATTCTGTTGAAAGCTCAACATAATTAAGTTAAGACAAGTGAGTAAACTATCACAGTTAGAAAATTTGATAAGATACTTTTCACTGAGCAGTATAGTACATGCATGAATATACACAGTGCTCTTGGATAGTCTTGTCCAGGCAGCCTTGGTCAGCCAAGACTTGGCCTGAAAAGTTGTTGCCATTTGAGGTGAACAAATATGGGAATATTATTGGCCGTCAAGATGTCATAGTACATGCCCACACTGGCTGTGGGCATCACGTGGCCGGGCTGTGTTTGGTAAGCTATCAGAGGGGGGGGCTGTCCCTTCTGGTGGCACCTTGTGATCGGGGGATGGGGGGGGGGTCCAGGCATCCCCACACTTTTTTTGTGGCCCCGTCCCATGATATCCCTGGAAGTAAGGAGCTAACCATGGATATTGTCTCCAGAATAGTTGCACTGAAGAATGCAGGACATCAGATGAAAGAAATGGCTGATTTAAGTGGTATTAGTCATTGTTCAATCAGGCACATTGTCACAAACTTTTCTCTGGGAGGCCAAAAATCTCTTGTGCAACGAATATAGTCAAGAGAGAATTCTTCTCTAACTTCCTCTTGATGATGTTCTTTGCATGAGGGAGTTCTTCTTTGGCCTCCGAGGGCCAGGTTTGTGGGTTGGTGTGACAATGCCACTTCCCGCATGGCACCCGGCAACCCAACGTCCCACTGAACGATGACTGACCACGGTTGAATCAGCTTTCTCATTGGTCCGGTGCCCTAAATTCTTAACTTCCAAGTATTCTGGAGGTAATAAGCGGGGTAACCTCCTTACCTCCAGGGATATTATGTGTAATGGTATCATAAAATCAGTATGGGGATATCTGAAAACAAAAAAGTACATGATCATGAGGTGACACCCGAGGGGACAACCTCCTCCTTCACCAGCATACTGAGCACACCTAACACTGCCGGGCCTGGGATGCACACAGCCAGCACACCTAACCCTACCAGGCCATGGGATGCACACAGCCAGCAGGGGCAGCCTACCAACACATGGTGGTGGACAATAATTTTCGCTTCGCCCTATTCGTTCACCCAAAACGGGAACATCTTTTTTGGAAATAGGTCTTGGCCACTCCAGGCTACCCGGTCAAGACTTTCCCCGAGTACTCTATATATACATATATGAAAGAGCAAGAGAAGCTACTTTTACTTTACAGGAACTACCTCGTGTAGGTCTCCCGGCCTCTTGTAGCTTCCTTATGTTCTTATGTACTTCATTCTTTGAGAAAGGATCCATAAGAGTCTTCTAACTTATATTATCAATAAAAACATAATTCCACTAGCAAACCACAAGTAAAGTTTTCAACATTTAGTGATGCAATATGACGTGCCATCTAATCAGGAATCTCCACTGATGTGCTCCTCCAACAGGCCTGTGAATGGTCACTTATAAAACACGGACATTACAACTGGACCCTAAAATGTTGGTTCTGCCAACTCGGTCTGAGCGTTTATACAGAATCTAAATTTTTTGGGTAATGCACTTACTGAAAGAGGCTTTGATACCAGTGAGAAGCCTTTGCAGTGCATCATCACCTATAAAATTTCATTGTTTTTTGTCTATACAATTCCCAACCAGTAACTCCAAAGTACTTCATACTTTTTGAAATTGAAATAATTCAATTTTCACAAGTATTTAGAAACAACTGCTTGGGAACCAAGGAAGCACGAGTTATAAATAACATACGTATTCATGAAGTATTAACAGACGCAGGTGACCAGATTTTCAAAGAACACATGACTAGATAACAAACTACACAGTGATAGCTTGATCAGGTTTTCATATGTTCGTATATTCACAAAACATTGTCTCTCACACACACTAGAGAGCAATATTTTACAGGCATCGGACAAGGAGAAGGATTTAGGAGTAATTATCAATAGCAGACTTTCACCAGAAGACCATATAAATGGAAAAAATAATTAATATATATAATCTCATATCAAACAGAAGAGTAGCCTTTAGATACATCAATGAGAAAGTAATAAGAAAAAGATATTCACATCATTCAAAAGACGAAAGAGGGAATATGCAGCTGTGGTATGAAAGCCACATTTGAAAGAAAAAAACATGTTAATATTGAGAAGGTACAAAGGGCAGGTGGGTGGCCTGAGAGACCAAAGCAATGAAGAAACACTTAATAAACAGCAATTACCAATATGAGAGGAAAGAAGAAAAAGAGGGGACATGATCTTGCTATATAAATTTGTCGAAGGAGCAAAAAAAAGTTACATGAAGGATTTTGTTATACTTAGACAATCATCATATTTAAGAGAACATAGCGAGAAATTATATAAGAAAAGATTGAATAAAGATTGTGCAAAATTAAGCTTCCAGACAGCAATAGATCAGCAGAACCTATTGATGTAGCGGAAGAAGTCAGGTGTGCCAACAGTATACAGAGCTTTAAAGACTAATAGGATAAAACAGTATCAAAGGACGGTACATAACGAGTTTGACCCAATCCTGTAGGAATGTAATCAGGTAACAATTAGGTAATTACACACACACACACACACACACACAGCTTAGGCAACCATTGGGAGAGAGGAGGGAGACGGAGGTATGGGAAATCAAGACAAGCAGAGAGGAGATATTGAAACGGATGAAAGAATTAGAAAAGAGAAAAGCAACAGGACTAGACGGAGCGTTAGGTTATATTCTAAACGAATGTAGATGAGTTCTGGTCATACCAATCCATTACATAATTGAATGCTCATTGAAATCACGGAAAGTCCCAAAAGAGTGGAAAAGATCCAAGATGGAACACTTACCTAAATACAAAAATGGAAACAAAGATCAACCACTTCATTATAGTCATGTGTCATTGACCAGCATAGTATGTATGTATGTAAAATCTGTGTAAATGTTATAAAGAAAAAGTGGACAGAATACTTGGAGAGAGGAGAGGTACAAACGGACAGGCAATTTGGATTTAGAAAAGAGAGGTCATGTGTTAGCAACTTCAGTTTTTATTCTAGAATGATTGATGAGAGAATCAATAAAGAAATATTAAGAAACGATTGGCACAATAAAGGGATGGATGGGCAGACTACATATACCTCGATTAAAAAAAAAAGTATTCGACAAAGTACCACATAAAATGCTATTATTGAAGATAGAATAGATTGAAGGGCTGAAGGGACCAATTAGGAACCAGATGGAAGACGAGAACATTGGCTAGAGAAGAGAAATCAGAATAGAGGGAAGTGACAGGCGGAGTGACAGGGAGCTTTGGGGGAAACACGGCAGCACAACAACTTCATGAGAGATCATAATCATTTTGTTCTTTTTGTCAAGTTTTGTAAATTGTTGATGCTTTATAGTCACTGTGAACATAAGCTTGGTGTGTATGCAACGTGCTAATAGCAGATCAACAGCTTCAAGTTATTATGACTTTATTGTGTATTTGACCAAACTACAAATAGTGTCATCATGATTCACAATACAGGAAATTAACTTTTAATATCCACCTTTTAGCTTAGAGCTTTTGATAATATTGAAGTAACAATGATTTTACTTCAGAGTAATCTATGTTGAGGAAAAAAAGTAAAAAAAAAAACTATTAAATAGCACAGAAAATGGAGAAGAGAGAATAATTAGCCACAATGACACTTGAGCATTTAACATCATTAAGTATAGACAATCATAATTCTATGATTAACAAAATAAAGTAATTCGATTGGTAACAGAAAATCATTGCAAGGAAACTGAACCAGAATGCTATTACAAAAGGCAGACAGTTGTAGTATTGAGCCATCATTCCTTAACATGTGAGTATGTTTCAGTGAGCCTAAACGTCTGTATCAGCCTCGCCAGGTACCCATGAATGCTTTCAATACCTTGAAAACAAGTACCTACACAAATATGCTTGTCACTGAATGGATTTTGTATTTAGTGGCTGAAGTGTACTTTTCACTGTCATAAGACTATGGAACTCTATAACTGACAGTCTTTGCATCCTACTTTAGCTCTATAAGTATACCACATACACTGCTATAATGAAATACAATACTCAATATAGTTCAATCTTAGCTCAACCAACTTTTCTATACAAGCACAGGTTTGCCCCATCAGTTAGCCCCATCAATTTTTTTTATCCTTTTTGCCCTCATCAAAAATGTTGTGGGAGGTTGTCGCGCTGCCCTAACGTGCTTCTCTACCTCAAGGCCACAGCGTTCAGTGTTCCGTGACTTTGGTTACATGGCTGTGCTCTGAACCAAGTCAGCTTACATTACTGTCCTTTGTTATGACTATCAAATTAAGGAAAGACTCGTTTAAATTAGTCTTATTTATGTAATACTGCATTGTATAGACTCTGGAATGTTTCTCTTTCATCTTTCACAAAAAACATTCAACACCTGCTTGCACACATATTTCATACATCCTGCTCTGCGAGTCACATATGTATATATATTGTTTGCTTTTGCGATCCGTGATGTCTTCTACGCAGCCTGCAAGCTCTAGTGCCTCCAATATTAAGCCCAACAGAGTCAGTTTCGATACATGATGCTTCGCTATACGATCGGGTTTTCAGGAACGTAACCTGATTCTCATAAAGAGGAAATACTATATATATGTATACATGTATATATACATCAGCACTTTGATACACTCTAATGAAAGTTATCTTTATACACACAACTTGGTCAGATCCATGAATCCATTGTTGACAGCCTTAACTATACTAGGAGGGACCAGAAGCGTATTGAGTAGAATTGCAATGTTACCTATTGTTATAGTACATACCCATCCATCCCCCCCTCCCCCCCCTCCACACACACACACATATTATATATATATATATATATATATATATATATATATATATATATAATATATATATATATATATATATATATATATATATATATATATATATTCACTGCACAATTTAACAATGTATTTACATAGGTGTAATGCTACCTATTCAAAACATGAAAGAAAGTGTTGCACAAATAAACATGTTGGATATCAATCTAACTCTGCATTCAGTTATTCCAATACAGTGGCCTATGTAACATGGTTTCACAAAGTAGACCTACTGTACCTACTTGATGAAAAGTTAAGATATATAAAAAAATTCAATTGAAGCCATCTTTCCCCACTACATAATGCGTGGAGAGTTTATGATAAAGAATAGATCATCACCCTAAATGCTCTGATCATTCAACAAGTGGTAGCCCTCAACATTTGTGGGATGGTTACATTCATGAAATCACTATAACTGTTAAGAACTGTGGAAATTCACATCTTATTTTATAATAAATATATATATATATATATATATATATATATATATATAATATATATATATATAAAATAATATATATATATATATATATATACATATACAGTCAGGATTCAGTAAAAATTATTACCAGCAAAAATCCATGCATTTTATTTGCAAATCCTAATTTACAAGGCTAGTGAATAGTGGTGCTGATCCATCGTTATACATACACACACAAGTAAACACACACACATACATGATACAAAGCATCCACATAGATGGTTTCCAGTGCAGCAACTTTGCCTCATAAGGACTTTGACTTTGTGGAAGGAAAAGAGAGAAGGGGGAGATGGGGGTGTTCAGAGCCATGGCGGAAATGAGGGAATACACACATGTATGGGATGTAAGAGCCACAAGAGGACACGGGAAGATTCAGAAGAAGACAACATGTTTGAAGTACAGTAAAACACCGCTTTTACGGACCTCTATGTAACAAATTTTGGCTTTAACAAACTTTTTGTGCCAGTCCAATATATGCGGGGATTTACCTAATTAGTTTGGTAAATGCAGGGTTTGGTTCGGTGGTGGGCCGGCCGAACATGTACACGCAGGTCAGACGGTGGCAGGGAAAACAAAGCTGAGCGGGGGGTGCGCAGCGGCACGCCGATCAGTCTGGCTTTGTCGGCCCGAGTGTAAACACCTCCTCTCACGTCCTCCCATGCCTCACCACGTATTGTTTTGATTTCCCTGTATGCGTGTAGTATTTGTGATGGCTGCATGTACGTAAGTGTACAAACTTTCATCTAATGTAACAAAGTTCATTATACGGACACAAAAATGGTCAGATATAACGAACAAAGTTTGTTATATGCGGGCTTTTTGTTACTATTTTGTTTTTGTCCTTGGCCAGTCCTTTGTGATGTAAAAAAAAAATTTTAAATAAATAAAAATAATATTCTGATCTCTCGGATATAACGTCACCTCCTTCCCCACAATTGGTTCGTTAAAGTGAGGGTTTACTGTATATTAAGAAGTACAGTTTACCTTATTGGTGTTTCATGTGTGCAATAACCTGGACAAAGAGATAGTAGAAGTTCAAGAGTATTCAAGAGGTCAAAGTTAAGATAAACAAAATAAGTATGGTGATGGAACCCTACGAGCAGGGGCAGATTGGCCATTGGGCACACCGGGCTCTGTCCCGGTGGGCGGAGGGTCTGAGGCCGGTCTGAGTCCCGGCCGGGCCGGCCCTCTGTAGCACAGTATGGTACGGTTGTGAGAGAAGTTTATGCCCGGAGACCATATACCTCGTCTGTCTTCACAGTGTCTCCTCCCTCCCTCTCCCCTCTTCTAGCTATTGAATCTGAAGGAACATGACCGGGCCAGGGGCGGATTGGCCACAGGGCACACCGGGATGTGTCCCGACGAATCAATGGGTTCGAGGGCCGCCGGCGTCGGGGCCCGGGGGCCAGACTCGAGTACGCTTGCCGAACAAGTGGCTATCGGGATTATAGCCTGGTTATAGACTCCTCTTGGTACGAAATCATAGGTACAACATTTTATGAAGCAATTTATATGCGAGAGAGAAAGAGAGATCAGCTGTTTCTAGCATGGAGGTATAATATTATAAATTCAATTAATTCTTGCGCATTTATAGGAGATCGCGTGACATTGAGACAGCTAGCTTGGTCTCAAAACTCTCCTTTTGGCACCTGGTCCACAACAAACTGTACAGTTTCATGGCACCACGGGCCACATACCTCCGTGTAATGCAATTTTTTTTTACACCACAAACAACTAGCCAAGGACAAAAATAAGCCCGCTTAGTTACCAGTCCTTGGTAACTAAGAAAGAATATAAAAAGGGGGGTGAGCAAATTTAGTTCGGGAGGTGTCTTGTTACTCCTCTCCTGAAAAAAATTGTCGTAGTAAAGTGGAAGAATAGAAACAGAAAGAATGTTCAAGTCTTTACCAGTGAAGGTCATGGAAGAATAAAGATACTTGTTAACTCTTGCATTATAAGATGGACAGAATAGGGATGAGAATGAGTAGAACGCTATGTGCTGCGAGACCGCGGGAGGGGGGGAGGCATGCAGTTAGCAAGTTCAGAAGAGCAGTGAGCATGAAAATAACGATAGAAGATAGCAAGAGAAGCAGCATTGCGACGGTGATTTAAAGATTGAAGACAGTCAGTCAGAAGAGGGGAGTTGATGAGACGAAAAGCTTTTGATTCTACCCTGTTGAGGAAAGCTGTATGAGTGGATCCCCCTCAAACATGTGAGACATACTCCATACATGGGCGGATAAGGCCCCTGTAGAGAGCAAGCAATTGGGAGGGAGAACAAAATAAACGCAGATGCAAGAGGACACCTTACTTCTTAGAAGCTGTTTAAGCAAGAGATGAGATGTGAGATTTCCAGTTCAAATTTTTAGTAAAGAATAGTCCAAGAATGTTCATTGTAGCAGAAGAAGACAGTTAAGTGTCATTGAAGAAGAAGGGATAGTTATCTGGTAGGTTCTGTCGAGTAAATAGGTGAGGAAATTGGATTTTTGAGTCATTGAACAAAAGAAGCTAGGTTTGCTTGTCCCAAACAGAAATTATAGAAAGGTCAGAAGTTAGGCGCTCACTCAGTGGCATCTCTCCGCTATTCACTTATTTCCTGTTGAGTTGGATGCCTAATGAACGACGTTGAAAATTGCAGGGTAGAATCATCAGCGAAGGAGTGGATAGGGTATTGAGTTAGACTTAGTAGATCATTAATGAATAATAGAAATAGTGATTGATAGGACAGAACCCTGAGGAACACCACTATTGATAGACTTAGGAGAATAACAATGTCCGTCTAAAGTAGCTGCAATAGAACGGTTTGAAAGGAAACTTAAGATGAAAGTACAGAGAGAAGGATAGAAACCAAATGAGGGTAGTTTGGAAATTAAAGATTTGTGCCAGACTCTATCAAAAGCTTTTGATATGTCAAGGGCAACAGCAAAAGTTTCACCGAATCCCCTAAAGGCGGATGACCAGGATTCAGTTAGGAAAGCTAGAAGATCGCCAGTAGATCGCCCTTTACGGAAACCGTACTGACGATCAGATTGAAGATTGTAAGCAGATAAAAATCTTTTTATTAAGTATAGATTCAAAAACTTTAGAAAGGCAGGAAGTCAAAGCTATAGGACGGTAGTTAGAAGAATTAGAACGGTCACCGTTCTTAGGGACAGGTTGAATGTAAACAAACTTCCAGCAAGAAAGAAAGGTGGAAGTAGATAGACAAAGACGGAAAAGTTTGACCAGGCAAGGTGCAAGCACAGAAGCACAGTTTTTGAGAACAATAGGAAGGAGTCCGTCAGGACCGTAAGCCTTCCGAGGATCTAAGCCAGAAAGGGCAAAGAAAACATCATTACGAAGGATCTTAATAACATAGTCAGAGGATGGAGGAAAATGCGGAATTCATCAACAAGAGTGGAATTTTTAGCAAAGGTTTGAGCACAAAGTTCAGCTTTAGAAATAGATGAGACAGCTGTGGCACTATCCGGGAGAAGCATAGGAGCGAAATATGAAGAAGAAAAAATGGTTAGAGATGTTTTTAGCTAGATGCCAGAAATCAGGAGATGAGTTTGATTCAGAAAATTTTGAAATTTTCTATGAATGAATGTGTATTTGGTAAGTTGAAGAAAATATTTGGCATGATTATGGGCAGAAATATAAAGGGCATGAATTTCAGGAGATGGTTCGTTACTGTACCGTCTGTGAGCCGCCTCTCTATCTTGTACAGCATGAGAACAAACAGGGTTAAACCAAAGTTGACGGGCTTTAGGATTAGAGAAAGTGTGTGGAATGTATGCCTCCATGCAGAGACAATGAACTCAGTTATGTGATCTGCACAAAGAGATGGGTCTCTGACATGGAAGCAATAATAATTACATGGAAAATCAGAGTTTTAGGTCCTCTTACTTAGCTGAATTGAAATGCCAGAAGCACATCCGCTTACGTGGGTCCCAGGGCAGCACCAGAGCGATACGACAGGTTACAGAGATAAGATTGTGATCGGAGGAACCCAACGGAGAGACTAGTTTCACACAGTAAGCAGAAGGGTTAGTAGGTAGGAAAGGTCGATTATGTTGGGCGTGTCTCACAGGCGGTCAGGAAGGAATACGGGTAGGGTGCTGCACCAGCTGCTCTAGGTTTTGGAGGATAGAAAAAATTTAGGCTTATTCACCAAGTTGGTCAGTGAAAGATGATAGCCATAGGTGGTGATGAACATTGAAATCGCCAAGTAATAACTAATTAATGATAAGACTCAATATCGTATCATAATGTAAATTTCAAAATGAGTGATTATATTGATGGGAAGTATGAGAAATGTGCATGTTTATAGACAAGTGGATTGTGTGGTGGGATGATTAGCAGCTGTGTTGATGCCTAGTCCAGTTCGCTGGTTGGTATTGAAATTAGTGTAAAATGGTCCGTGAATGACTGTGTTTTTCGTGAATCTAGACTTAATGTTTCGATAGCTTTTCAGACTGTGAAAACGCACTATCATACAAGAACTATGGAAACAAATATACAAGTGTGGTGTATAGGATATATTTTTTGGTTTGAATACCGTTTATTCAACATTTTTCTGTTTACCTAGTTGAGATGAAATCAATGTTATAATCCTTTATTCAGGGGCACTACATTTTTTTCATGACTGAAGTTTGTAAGATAGGGCCGGTAGGTGTCTGTCCCGGGCTGGTTTAGGGTACCCAATCTGCCCCTGCCTACGAGTATGACTCACTTCCCATATATCACAACCAGGTAAATACACGGAGGAATGCTTATGTTTGTGTGCTCACACACACGCGCACACATACACGGAGCACTTAATGTCCTCCGTAGTGTAGTGGTAGCACGCTCGGTTCACAACCGAGAATTCTCGGTTCGATCCCCGGGCGGAGCGGAGAAGGATGGGCGGTCTCCTTAAAACCCAAGCCCCTGTCCACCCAGCAGTGAATGGTTACCGGGTGTTAACCGGGGGTTTGTGACCCGCCTCCCGGGGTGGTGGTTTCGGCCAACACTAAGCACTAAGGATGAATGATAAAATGTACCAATGGAGACGGGGCCATACGAATGTAGCTCAGGCCCTGTAAAAATACAACTAGATAAATGCATATACGCACGCATACTACACACACACACACACACACACGCACACATATAAGCACTCACACTTTAAGAGAAAAAGTTTGTGGTGACCACTAGAATTAATTTAGGTAATGTCCTTCAGAGTTGATTACTATATTGTTTCTAAATTATTTTCTCCCATTTTTTCCATAGACCTGCTAACAATTGCACCACCATTACATCAAACTGGCGGCCACTTATAATAGCTAACATAACCCATGAATGTTACATCCACTAATGTTAAGGGATATATATATATTTATATATACGTCAGGATAATCTTTTGATGAAAGACGAATATATTAATGTTATTCAAGAAAAATAGTAGACTCTGAATAGACTATGAATATCAATATCTTCCTTTGTCAAGTAAGAAGTAAAGGTACATTTACAGAGCACTGCCAGTAAGTGACAGTTTCCCTTACATCTACCACCTGTACATTAAATAAAAACATTAAATACTATAGACATAAGAATGTATCCTGAGATTAAGTTTATCAGAACCATGTATGAGTAAACTTTGAATTTGAGATGTTGAACAAAACACACGATTGTGACCCTTCTGTTGCAGCTACTTAAGTAGAGGTTACTTTGGTTGTTCCAGCTAAAAATATTCTTGCCTAGCTTTGCTTCTGTCACTAACCAAATCATTGGATAAGCAGCATAAGGAGGTGCACACATCAAAACTGTAGCTTCTAGGAAAACTTATTTCTGTTCATCAGAGTACTTAGTGTCACGATTATAAAACCTTTTGTTGCTAAAAACTGTTTGTAAACATGAGACATAAATGATATACACAAGTGATAAGGTCATATGAGCTAGCATAGAGCAAAATCTGACTTACATTCAAGAGTGATTCACCGAGTGTCTCCTGCACACTGTCAGAAGTGCGCCAGCCAGTGTTCCTCCGTGGAGAGAGTGAGGAGCTGCTACTGGTAGAGCCTCAGTATTATACACAGTAATGCCTGTTTCATGGGACTTCATGTTTCATTTGTCATGCATCTTTCCTTGTATTCTGTTATACTCAACTTTAACATTACAATTTTCAAATGCAAAGTTTATTACCATAATTCATACCATATGTAGCAGTCCGTGAGCATTCTAAGGACTAGGTTATGTCAGGAGTCACAAGATACCTTAACACCTCATACTCATGTGGTTGGGACGAGTTTGTGAGGACGATCGCGACCGCATCACTCCCTCATTTGCTGAAGCTACCCGGACGGGAAAAGACGTAGTCCGCTTGGCAGAACTGTAAAAATAATGATTTATCAGTAAAGAAAGCAGACAAATATTGCTGTATTTGTAGGAAAACAGGCTTGATACTTGACTTATAAGCTTGACAAAGTAAAAGTAAATTCATTGTTAGCATTATTGAGTAAATGATCAAATGCAAATTTATTTCCTACCTATATCATGTGTAACAGAATGTTCTAAAGAAGAGTTTTTTTAATACATATTTCTTGACTGAAGAGCATATCATGGTTTCAATTTTGAGATCTTGCAGAAGGATACAGTACATTCTTTAGAATCCAACATTCACTCCCTTTTTTTGTGACAAGGAGACCGTCCAGTGAAATTCTAATGCAATGGACCCAAAAGTATGAGTTTTGTTGAGTATACAATAAACTACACTATACGGTAGTCCCTAAATGAAGTACTAATTGTACATGATAAAACTACACTCTTGGTTGACCAAAATTCTTATTGAAGTAATAGTTAGCGAGAATGTGGCAAGGTTGTAGGCAGGGCCGGATTATCCTATAGGCTAGTATAGGCTGCAGCCTAGGGCCCCTCAAGCTTGGGGGCCCCAAACCTGGGGTCCCTGCTAAAAGATTTCCATATATAATTTTTTTTGAAAAATGATATTTTGCATTGCTGAATAATTGGCAGCGAGCTTCGCTCGCTGCCGCTTACCATAAGACCCGTGGAACCAAGTTTCTGCCAAAAAGTGTATAACTACTCCTAAATATTGTCGGATTGAGCTGAAATTTGACATGCAAGTAGTGCTGTCAAAATCAATGGGGGCCGTTGGATTTTTTTTTTTGCGTAAAACAAGCCCTTAATGAGTAATTAGCGTAAACTACTCCTAATTATTGTCGTATTGAGCTGACATTCGACATCCAAGTAGTGCTGTCAAAATCAATGGGGGTCTGTTAAACAAACTTTTTGCGTAGAACAAGCTCTTAATGAGTAATTCACGTAATGAGTTAATTGGCTGGAACGTGGCTCGGTCACGTTCCAGCCGCAAGAACTGAGCCAAAAGCAAAGGGCCTAGAGGCTGGACGTCTATACTTGATTCATTTAACTTAAAATAAAATTACAAATAATTTGAGATAAAGGGCCCCTGTTTGAGGCCCTTTATTTGAGATAAAGGGCCTCTGTTTGAGGCCTTTATTTGAGATAAAGGGCCCCTGTTTGGGACCCTAGCTGTAAATCATGGGGCCCCAGTCCATGTTTGTTTATCATCGTGCTAAACACAGTAAAACACTTATTTGTGAATGTAGCGTATATATTGTTTTTCAGCTCACTTATTTTGCTATATAATGTAAAAAAAATTCATGTGCGGGCGAGTTAGAGGGTGGCTCCGTCTGAAGGGGCCCACAATTTAATTAGCCTAGGGGCCCCAAAAGTCATAATCCGGCCCTGGTTGTAGGGTTGGGTGAGGTGTCAAAGCCCCCTCACCACCCTAATAAAAAACCCAAGATGCTACACATTCCACATTCTTCTAAAAAACATTCTAACAGTATCTGTCAGTAATGATCAAATATCTTCACTTATTATTTTAATACAGTTCTCTGTTATGGTGACGTTCCTATCTGATGGTGTATGTTAGGGTGTAAGTATAGCTGATGAAATGTGGGAATTATGTGGGAATAAAGAAAATTCACGTAAAAGTCACTTAATGATAATAACTGACTAATCTATCAAAGACTTTAGAACCATTAATAGCTGAAGATCAAATTACGTGACAAAATTCTATGAATTCAAAACAATGCCTCAGAATAATGTGGGCAGTGACTGGTGGACGGTCCCCTTGGAAACACAAGCCTGGAAATTTTCCACAATAATTTTTAACTAATTTAGATGTAGTACATTAAAACATCAAATATATATTTTTTTACTTATGCACATTCGTTTACCTGACAGTAAAATTCCAAAGTTATGTGAAGATTTAAGGAAGGAATTAGTAACAACCTAGGATCACTTTATGAGGAAAAGAACAACTTTTGTATATTCAGTCAATTACACACACATCATATATATATATATATATATATATATATATATATATATATATAATATATATATATATATATATATATATATATATATATATATATATATATATATATATATATATATATATATATATATATATATATATATATATAATATATATATATATATATATATATATATATACCATGTTTACGAAATCATTGTTTCCTTTTAAATGTATTGAAGTCAAATAGTTTAATTAAACAGTGAACTGTTATAAGTAAATTGGGAAAATCAGTCCAAACAATGAGGAAAGTTAGGCATGCAGAGATAAACAATGACTAATTCTTAACTTACACATATTTTGACCCACGGAGGTTCTAGTTTAATTTTTCAATCTACATATTGAGTTTATGAAAAGCTAATGACAACCCTCCGTGGGCCAGTGTGACAGCAGAGAGTGGGGAATGAGCAAGCATCAGGTGCAACCCAGTCAATCTTCTTGAGATTTGAAATACACAGACATAAAATGAGAGCTGTGCAATCTAGACAATAAGATTGTTGAACCCTACACATACTGCCCATATTATCTGCTGCCAAATCATTCTTTGCGATTCGAAGACACTTTTTGGGCTGCCCAGTATCTGCAAGAGATCATTTAGACTAAATCTAGTAGTTCTCCATCATGGGTAGCAATGGCAGTACGCACTACAGCACCAACCTGCAGGTCATGTGGTGTTCTTGTAAGCTGTTCAATGTCTGTCTCATGCAGTACATTGAAGATACTAGATTCCTTTGACTCAAGGGATCTATCACATTTTACTCTGAATCATAAGCAATGTGTGATACTAGTTTCATTCAAACAAAATTTCAATCAAAATATGAGGCTGTCACGTAGAACTTCCTGATACATAAGGTGTGCATGTTACACTTTGAAAAACAGGCCTCCTTCATAATTATGTTAGGAGTAATGCATTCCTGAAAACCTTCAAACTGATGAGATGAACTTTCTAGGAAGTAATAGAAAGTTGGGATTTACCTTTATGGACTTTAAAAAAAAACTTTGAGAGGGTGCCAGGATGAAAATGTGGATGATGAGAAGCCTGAGGTTGAGGAGTGGTGGGTGGCGGCAATGTGTGGGAATGCCGCCACCCGAGTGAGGGTTAAGGAAGACCTAAGTAATGAATTTTCAGCGACTTTTCCTGTTGATGATGTTAATGATAATCCGACATAATTACCATAACTCTAATGATTCAAAGCAGAAAAAAAAGTTCAGGTATGGAGCACGCAATTATCCAAGAACAAAATGCTATCCAGTAGAACCAGGCACTCATGTTCACACTTTACATGAAAAATTACTGATATTTACGCGGTTCCTCAAGCTGCGATCAACATACAAAATACCAGCACGTAGACGTCATGGTTGTATTATAATGATGTCACTAAATGGGCACATACGTACGTACACCACTACAAACTTGCACTGGGCTCCGAGGCCTGGCAGCAGTACAGTGCAGTGATCCCTTAAAGACGCGGTTAATGCAGCAGGTCTATGTACTGTGTGCTGCGTATCCAAAAATTGCATCTCTTGCACTTTTGAAAACTATTATATAAGTGTTAATGTAGCAGACTAAGCCTAAGCCATCCCTATTTACCCCACCTAGATCTACCTTAGCATTACACAGTGGACATCTTTGAGGGAGGACTCAGAAGGATGGATGTCAGGGGGATAAAAGCAAAATATGCCACTGGGACATATGGTAACGTCTCTCTAAATCAATGACTAATAGGCTAGTGGTGAATTCCTTCCTACCTTGCCAATACTCACTTCACGCTCTGTATCTTGTGGACAAGATTGGGCAGTTTTCATAATTACAATCAATTTGATATTACAATTATACAAAATATCCAAATATTATTGTATATGATGAAAATTCCCTTTGTAACCTAACCAAACCACATATTTCTTGTCAAGGCCAGTTGTTCCATCAGTGATAGGAGCTACTTAAGGGTTGCAGAAGGGAGGCATCATCTGTGTCACGGGGAGCAAGTCATACAATTGCATGCTGACCTATGGCAAGAATGGTGGGGAAACACTTTGAGTCTGATCATTGGTAGTAGGCTTGACTTGCATGGCTGCACTCAGTTAGGGTACTTTGGCTTTGTGGGTCACCGAGATGCTTTAGCCTCTTTGCCAGGACAGGTTGTATTCCTCAAAGAGAAATACACTACAGAATATTTTCGTATAACAGTAAAACATTAAGGCCAGACTGTGGATCAGTAGAATCTGGTTACTTAGGGTTGCTAAATCTACAGTGACTAATATACGATGGTAATTTGCTATATTTCATAACAATTATCGTCTAACAGACATCACAAGGTGAGAGTTGCACTTGAAGGTCCTTAACCCCATCACTACAAGGTGCAAGATAGTACTAATGCGTGGCATTGCCTCCAAAGAAACAGCCACGACTTCCATGGGTGAGTCACTGGACATGTCACTGGCTAGGCAGGGACTTCCATGGGTGAGTCACTGGACATGTCACTGGCTAGGCAGGGACTTCCATGGGGAGCTCATGAGGTGGTTAGGGTTTGTGTCATCTATTACTAGATTGTGCACTTAACATTAACAACTCTATTCGTTGTCTATGCTCAGTCTATGTTGAGGTACTCATCTCTTGAGTCCTAAAACCTAGTTTTTGGGTGTAACTAAATCTTATGTGTTAAAGCAGAAAAAGCTTACTCTCTCACTCTCCACGAAGACAGAAAAACTGCAAAAATAAAAAAGTATCATATACAGTATTCAAGCTTCAATTTCATTAGTATAGATAAACCTTGCTAGTCTACAATTTTCATGAAAATGTTATATTAAAGTTTTTTTTACCTTAAGATTTACTGTAAAGAATAATACATGCTATAGTGACAAGGGTTTTAAGGCACTTCAATATTCTTTCTGTGGTTGTAACAGTGTACAGGAACACAGAGAGATCATGGTGGGCTGGTATGGAAGACATTTGTAAGTCAGACTCTACGTAGACCTTCCCTGATGAGCTGCCAGTAGATGAATGTCGTGTCAACGTGTGTGTTGCTACTTTAGTGGACACACTCTCTCCTAGGATCTTTTTGGTTTTCCCAAGTCTTAATTAATAATTTCAAATCAATAAAACATGATGGATGGGTTCTGCTTCAAGGAATATATCTAAGTGACATGACACGTAGCATGCACATTAGAGTGAAAGGAATTATTTTTTTAATGTCGGTAAAATTCACTCTCAAAAACTCCCATATCATAGCATAGTAGATTCAATAGTATTCATCATCTCTCACTTGAGGTATTAAATGTTACATTTTTTTAATGTCTATGTTGACGAGACCTACGGGAAGGGAGGCATTGGGCTGCAAAGTGAGTGTCATGTCAGTGTTGAAATTCTGGTGCATAAAATATCTTTCAGAATCACATGACTTTAAGCTCCCCCTCCTGGCTCCATCACAAACTGTCTTGTCTCACAAAAACATTTAATGCATGATTATGTTCCAGTAATGTAAATTATTACATAAATTTCACTTGTATGGCCAACTTTATTGAATAAATTGAAAATTTTGATGATTGACTGAAAAGTAAGATGAAATAGGCGTCATGAAATTCTTTCCAAACCTGATAAGAAAGCAGAAAGATGAATTGGCAAGTCTGCCTAAACTTAGAAGCATTTGTAGAGAAAAGTTCATCAAGTGGTTGCAGTGGTAGTTTGATTTATTTCATACCGTTTGTACAGACTGCAAGGGACAAGTTAAGAGCTGAGAACAAAATAATAAAACCCCACCGGATGCTGAGCCTGAAGGCAAGGAAGAGGAAGAGGAAGGGAACAGTAGTGGAGTAACGTTATGAAATGTTTTTCTCTTGATTCTTGAGTTGTAGAGGAGAAGAATATAGACAATGGAAATAAAATTCAGAGTTTATTCATGGAGTGCATGAATAATGGGAGGAGATGAAAAGCAGATTCACCAGGATGGATTACAATGAACTGTGATAGAGGAGCAAAGGGAAGGATAGCTAGGCTGGGATCGGAAGAAATTCAAAGTATGGGAAGAAATTAAATGACTATTTTCAGAATGCCCTTTTCAACACTGTTGTCTGGAGTCACCTTGTACACGGGAGGTTATGAGTGAAGACATTTGCCACAAAGGAAATGGTCTGTACCATAAGTGTAAAAAAAAGGTCTAAAAACAAATAATTTAAATAAAATAAAATCCTTATAATACAACTCTAAATTAGCAAGTGGAAATAAATAAAATACATAAATATATAAGAACTGTTACTCTTGCATAAAACAAACAGGAAAACTAAAAGACCCGCCAACAAGTCATCTACGTACAAATAAAATATGTAGGATAAGAATTGCAAGAAACTGTACAAAATACTGGATGCAGTAAACACTGCATCTGTATGGTATGTAGTAAGTAATATAGCCGCTGCGTTCTGTTGTCATAGGCATCATTCTCTTAACTGACTCCTTTGTCTCAAGCCCAATCAATCCACCGCAACACTTTATCTTAGGCAAAACTTTTTCAAAATGACATTGCTTGGAACTTACCTAACTTTCTTTGAGTGATGATCTTACTATACAACGCTGGCCACAAAACATATACTACTATATCACATTAATCACTTCATAATGATTACACATCAGTATTTACTTTACTGTCAGAGAATACTATATGTTTATTATAATACTGTCTTCAACAATCTGCTGTGAAGACGACTACGGAGAGCAAGGGACAGGTGTGAGGGAAGTCTTGAGGTGACTAAGGAGAGCAAGGGACAGGTGTGAGGGAAGCCTTGAGGTTAACTTTTTCTGCTGAGACTTTCCCTTCCCTGGGTAATAAGCTTCCACTTTGAATTAAACATTGGAGACATACGAGGCTCCATGGATAACGCCTTGTTAAATCATGTGTTCTACATTACCATTGTGTATTAAATGCCAGTGATAAGAGCTGCGCACTTACATTATAAGAGGTAATCTTCAAAAGTAAATATTGGAAATACTATTGTGAAATGCCTAAGCACTACCATTGCCCTAAAACAGTATAGTACAGGTCACAGCATGAACAAATATTAGATAAAATGCAAAAAAATATTTTGAACTGCAATGAAGTGCAAAAGAACAGGAAAAATAAAAGTTAAAGTGTGAAGATGAAGATGGTTGATGTCCCGCAGCTTAAGAATCTATGTGTGATAAACGGTGAGGTGAGAACAACGGAAAACAATATCTTGAAAATGTTCAGGAACAAGAAAATATCCTGTTAAAATATCCTGTCCTCCTGTCATGACAACTAAAAGGATAATAATCAGGTGGAAACAAGATAAAATTACTCTTAAAGTAATGGTCAGACAACTTGAGATGGTAAATCTGGTGTCTAACAAAAAATATATGATCAACTTCTCCCAAACACTCATATACTGTATGTATGTATAGATAAATAAAAGAATATCATAAATAAATCGATAACCAAATGAATGTACTATATATACATCAATATATACAAGTCTATGAGCAAACAGTCATTATACGATAATGAAGCACTCCTGGAAACCCTGCCACACGTTACAACACAAGATATTAATCCTGTTATAACATGGATTCAACGGCAATGTGCTCCTGGACATCTGCAACCGCCCTTAATTAATAAACATAAAATGTACTTATCCATCCCAA
Source organism: Chionoecetes opilio (assembly GCA_016584305.1). Classification (NCBI taxonomy): domain Eukaryota; kingdom Metazoa; phylum Arthropoda; class Malacostraca; order Decapoda; family Majidae; genus Chionoecetes; species Chionoecetes opilio. The sequence goes on along the minus strand of JACEEZ010019081.1, from coordinate 503,530 downwards.
AACAATACTTTTATCAAATGACACATGCATTAGAAAAACCCATCATATAACAAAAAGATGAACAAAAGTACATACGTATGACAAATAATATAGTACTGTGCTGTATTAATGGAAATATTCAAAGTATGTCTACTTATTGATTGTGGTCTAATGTGGTGTGGGCCACTAATCCCGTGAGGCCAGCCAGGCTGAGAGGCGGGGGGAAGGTGGTGCCTCAGTGCCCTGCTTCTCCACAGTGAGGCATGACTGGAGAAGACTGGCAAGGTGAGAGGGAGTGCGCAGGAGAGAGCAAGCATGTGGGAAACAAGTGATGCCAATGTGTAGATGTAAACAAGGGACTGTGTGGGTTCAGGTGACCATCATGGAATGACACATGACTGTGTGCTTGTGTGCAGGGAGCTCAGAGTGCCTTGCAAATGTGTCTGGGGGCTGATGGGTTATCTACCATCATAATGGTCATGCTATTCTTACATCATAAAAAGGATGAATGGTAAAGCTAATCTAATGTTCTTGCACATCAGTCTATCGTAAAATGACGTTTGCCCGTATATGAAATAGAAAGACTATCATGCATACTCTGACCCGTGTCAAACGGGAAATGTATTTTGATTTTCCACAGCACACGGGTCAATATGGCAATGTGGTGAGAATCTGTAAGATTCATTACGTAAAAGAAAATGAGACGGTGCAGAATTTTCAAAAAATGCAACTATCCCCACTTTGTTTTGTTGTACTCACCGTCTTCTCCGCAGAGCATTGTGTTGACCCGGCAGCCCAAAGAACCCACGAGGGATGACCATTTGGGGGTTTCCTTTGGCTGGACGAGATTTCCCTAAAGCCGAGAGTGAGGACAGGTGCGCAGCATAACCATCAGTCAGCACCTGCCACAAGTAGAGCGACATTGTATTCAAGAGTAATGAGAGGCATATATGCATGCATTAACAAGTCTGGTGCTTCATCTTCTGTGAGCAACCTATGCAAGGTTTGGTCGCAATAAATAAATCTCCAGCTTACCTCTGGATATCGTCATCTAAACAAAGACAGATGAGGGGAAGCAGGTCCCCTGCCTGATATTATCAACAAAAGAAATACAGAAACGGCAAATTACGTAAATGGTTATACATAACAATGGAAACCAATCCTAATTGCAACAGTCAACTTTGGTGTGACATTAATTTCTAGCAAAGTTGTAGCTGACTACACAGTAAAACATGGTAAAAAGGAAAACAAAAGAAACAACTCTGGAATTCTATTCCTGATTCTATTTTTGTGCCGTGCTACGACTAAAACCCGTACAAGAAAGGCGTTTCATGACACCACCAAAACTAAGTTGGCCCGTCCCTCTTTAAAGCCTCTTACTATCGGCTTCATGGGGACAGGCAATAAGTGGGCATTTTGTTGCTTCTTTTTTTTCTGCCCTTAGCAAGTCCTATATGGGGGGAAAAACATACGAGCAAATGATAGCGAGATGTGAGTGTGGAGGCTTACTTGGCCTGTGTGATGAGGTGGAGTGATGTCATGGTGAGGAGTAGAGTTCTGGCTCATTTGTAATAAGGATAACAGTTCAGATATAATCGATTATCTATGTTGCATTCTATGAGGCACAGTTGTTCCTCTGTGGCATTATGTACATCCACTTTGCATCCTACTCAATGATGATTCACTGACTACATCCACCCAGCTTTGAAGATTATGGGAGGGCAAAGGATGACAATAAGAATCACAAGTTGCATGAATTATCCCCAAGCATTCTGGGACATCATCAACAAGAAATAAAAAAAACTTTCTTCAGAAGAGATTGCTCCATAACTGTAGAATGGTGGGTGGGCATGATTCATAGGGAATAATAAATATTGTGCAAAGATATTGTATTTGTTACACCTGGAAGCCACTTGGTATTCTTTCTCTTTCTATCTTTGTAATTATAGCAAGAAACCAAATCTTGACTAAAGCTTGTACGATAATATAGAGAATAATATACTGTACCTGTGCATTTGCTTGCTGTTTTTTGCTTGCTTTCCCAACAATGTAGATTTGCTCTGGTTTGAGACCGATGCTAGAATACACTGCAATGTCCTTGGAACTGCCATATGCTGCTCCAACTTGCAGTGCATGATCCTGGTTGGATGCAAAAATAAAAGGCTTCACAAATCATAAACCCACATTTACATTTAGGGCTCTCATGTCCCCAAATCATTTAAACTAAATCTTGTACTCTGTCAAATACTGTCAAAAGGCAACATATTAAGATAATGTTGTATTTGCTACACATCAGCTGCCTACACTGTAGATTGTGTTTCACTATTTTCTTTCTGAGGATCCTCTTACCTGGATCAGCCCTCTGAGGTAGTCAGCCTTGTGGCCTAGAGGGTCTCTGGACAGCCCATCAGCAAAGGACACAAGACCGTGGGGAAAGTTATGCTGGGCCAGCCAGGACACCACCTTCTGCTGCTGCATGTCCGGCCGCCCCGTCACATAGATGATCAAATAGCCAAGTTCTTGCCAGTGCCTGACAAAAGTAAAGAGATGAATTAGGATTCCTCACCCCAGGAATGTCTTAATCCTTCCTGCTGTACATACAACCTCATAGTTTGTAGCTTCACCATGCAATTACCTGATTGTCTCTTAATACGAAATATGAATATTGGCTAGCTTAGTCTGGTAGTCAAGAAGCCTTTTCCTGAGAACTCCCTCAAGGGGCTGAAGAGTCACTGTGAATGTGCAATGGGAAGGCCAAGGATGGCAACCAAGATCTGCACCCGGCTAGACTTGAACTCACCACTTCCAGGAAAGATTTTTGAATGGCAGGACTCCAAATTTTTGAAGCTTTTTCAGTACAGTATCTAATTTTTTGTGAAGAGTATTCAATTTCTTGATGTAATCTACCTTTTCCCCTAGGCTAGCCACCCTATGAAGAAGGAGAGATAAAGAAAAAAAAATCTTGCCAAGGCTGTCTTACCTCACAACGTCCACAGCTCCAGCTCTGACTTTGGGGTCTCGGCCGGTGACTGAGACAGATGCAGTGAAAGATCCATCGATGCTGAAGACAACGCACTCCGTCTTAGTCGGCACAATGGTCAGGTACAGTGTGGAACTTGTGTGGTCACCCCTAAGAAACAATTGTTAATATTAGAATCATGATTCTCCTGAAACTCATACTAAGATAATCTAGAACAAAGATACAAACTTAGCAAACTTTGAGCCCTGAAAACACAAGCATGAAGTGATGATGCACAAGAGATGCACCTCTTCATGCACTCACTATTATGCTATACAGTATAGAGCTCCTATGAAATATCTACGTACACATATATATTTTTGAAATATTGACGATGAACATTTTTCCCATCATTATCCAATCTAGTGTAGTAGATATCCTATCTCACACAACGTATAGATCAACGGGTCATTTGTATTTGTTCATGGGAGACGTACCGCACCACCATCTTGACGGGGTACATGCCACAGCCGAGAGCCTTGTCTGGGGGCACAGTGAAGGCAATGCGACCATTCTTGTCCGTGACTTCCGATGAGATTTGCTGCCATTCCCCACCCGGCGGGTCGCGCATGATGTGAACGTCCACCCTCTCACCTGAGGCCACAAAATATAGACATTTGTCATAAACTTGTTATTCTCAATCTAAAAAGATAGATACATAATAAACCTTGAATTTTGAAATGCTAGTAAGGTAATAGAACTAGTACACTAAATGCGGAATGGAGACAACATTACTCAACTGACTGTCTCCAATCGCTCAAACACCGTCATAATGTTGGTCACCTCAAGTAGTATATCAGAGTACCAGAATTTGTCCTAGGAATGTAATCATCCAAGATATATAAAGTAGATGATCAGGAAGAATACATCAAGAATATACAGATCCATCCGACAGTTTCTTATTCACTTAAACAAGAAAACACAGAAGAGATGCATGAAGGTATAGGAGTTAAGACACGCACCGGACAGAGCCACCATGTCCAGCGGGCCGTACATGAAGCGGGCGTGGATGGACTGTGGCGCTCCCTCCCGCACGATGACGTCATTCCCCCGGTGATTGGCGGCAACGTTCTACGGTAAAAGAACCACATGGAAGCAACAACAATCCCGCCACCTATATAGGTACTACATACATACATGATACATATATATACAGTGGTGACCCACTCCACTGAAACATCTCTGTGAATTTGGGCATTATGAACTGTATTTATCAATTATATAAAAAATCTATGATAATAAAAAAAAATCTATGAATGCAGAGAAGGGTTGTCACTCAAAATTTTAAAGAAATCCCAAGATTTTGAAAAATTCCCAAGCAAAGGCGTATGTAAACGTACATAAACATACATATTACTTGATGGGTCTAGCACAGGTGAATGGCAGCGAGAGCATTTAATTTTGTATCCATCTTTTGCTTAATGTGGGAGGTTCAGTTCTACACTTATCTGCTTATTTTTACCTTAAACTCTTAGGTTTGAGCCGGCAAAGTAAAGTGAGAAAGGCTTAGAAGTGAAGAAAGAAATTTTTCAATGTGAGAAAGTAGAAAAAATCTAGGTCAAAGAGTTGACTGCTCTCCTTTCACTGCATCTTTTCCATAATTTCTTCCTCCTCTCCCTCTTTTCCTGCATGCTGGACAACCTATATAAAGAAACTAAAATAAATGCCTCTTTTTTATGCTTTACCTTGATTTTGACAGACGTTCTCTTCTTGATCCATTTCTCCCGAGGCTGTGTCGGGGAGAACACTGGCAGGTCTTTGTCGTCGCCCTGGAAGGCGGCGTGCTCCGTCCGCACCAACTGTTCCGATACCAAAGGATCATTGCAGTGGCAATCATTCATACAGTATTACAGGTATTAACTGTATTACTAGCTAACTAATCGCAGTATTATTAACTAGGTAAGTAAATACAGGTACCTCTTGATTTACGAGGGTTGTGTCCCTGGAGACTTCGCGTAAAGTAAATTTCGCATAATGTGAACATAATTTTCCCATAACAATGTACGTACACATACTTGTAAAATCTAAATGATTCATTCCTGGGACATGGTAAGATTTGGTGAGTGAGACTTTGTAAATTAAGTTTAAAAAAATGGGTGACGCTGTGGGATAGCCGATGCGCGGGAAAGCAAGTGGCATCTGGTGGCCACTCTGTAAAACTGCACCAGCCACACATTATTTTACTTGGAGCATATCGCGTTATTCTAAATAAAAAACATAATTTGAAAAAAATGCTCCATTTTTCACATCGCGTTAATCCAAAAACGTACAATTTAAACTCGCGTAAAATGAGATATCTGTACATGCAAAACCTCAGTATCTGTAGGGACTGTATTGTGATATCATTTTTTTCCCATTTTAATGTTGAAAATTTGGTTCCTCCAGCTATAAATAGTCCCTGATTTCTCCCAGCACCATGGGTTGAAATCACAAATTGAAAAATTGAAAACACAAACATTCACAAATGGTGAATTAGCTTACAAATATATCGATCTTTAAAAATATCACACATTTTTCATTATGATTAACACTATTAGTCATAACCGCATGATGAAATGGATGTGTATTTGTAAGAATCTGGAATATGACATAATGATATTTCCTACAGTAATTGTTGCGTGGCATGAAGAATAAATGGCATCAAAAGTAGCGTCATACCCATGCCTTTCAAATGCCAAAGAAGCACAGCTGTCTATCACATCTTATTCATTTTGTTATCTTTTTTTCTGTTTCCTTCTTGAATTTGAATTTGTGTCTGTTTACCTTTGTGCCTGTTTACCTTTTGTTGTTTTACCTTTGTGCCTGTTTACCTGTTTTGTTTATCTTTGTGCCTGTTTACCTGTTTTGTTTATCTTTGTGCCTGTTTACCTGTTTTGTTTACCTGTTGTTGTTTTACCTGTTTTGTTTATCTTTGTGCCTGTTTACCTGTTTTGTTTACCTTTGTGCCTGTTTACCTGTTTTGTTTTACCTTTGTGCCTGTTTACCTGTTGTTGTTTTACCTTTGTGCCTGTTTACCTGTTTTGTTTACCTTTGTGCCTGTTTACCTGTTTTGTTTTACCTTTGTGCCTGTTTACCTGTTTTGTTTTACCTTTGTGCCTGTTTACCTGTTTTGTTTACCTTTGTGCCTGTTTACCTGTTGTTGTTTTACCTTTGTGCCTGTTTACCTGTTGCTGTTTTACCTTTGTGCCTGTTTACCTGTTTTGTTTACCTTTGTGCCTGTTTACCTGTTTTGTTTTACCTTTGTGCCTGTTTACCTGTTTTGTTTTACCTTTGTGCCTGTTTACCTGTTTTGTTTTACCTTTCTGCCTGTTTACCTGTTGTTGTTTTAACTTTGTGCCTGTTTACCTGTTTTGTTTTACCTTTGTGCCTGTTTACCTGTTGTTGTTTTAACTTTGTGCCTGTTTACCTGTTGCTGTTTTAACTTTGTGCCTGTTTACCTGTTTTGTTTTACCTTTGTGCCTGTTTACCTGTTGTTGTTTTAACTTTGTGCCTGTTTACCTGTTGTTGTTTTAACTTTGTGCCTGTTTACCTGTTGCTGTTTTACCTTTGTGCCTGTTTACCTGTTTTGTTTTACCTTTGTGCCTGTTTACCTGTTGTTGTTTTAACTTTGTGCCTGTTTACCTGTTGCTGTTTTACCTTTGTGCCTGTTTACCTGTTTTGTTTACCTTTGTGCCTGTTTACCTGTTTTGTTTTACCTTTGTGCCTGTTTACCTGTTTTGTTTACCTGTTGCTGTTTGACCTTTGTGCCTGTTTACCTGTTTTGTTTTACCTTTCTGCCTGTTTACCTGCTGTTGTTTTAACTTTGTGCCTGTTTACCTGTTGCTGTTTGACCTTTGTGCCTGTTTACCTGTTTTGTTTACCTGTTGCTGTTTGACCTTTGTGCCTGTTTACCTGTTTTGTTTACCTGTTGCTGTTTGACCTTTGTGCCTGTTTACCTGTTTTGTTTTACTTTTGTGCCTGTTTACCTGTTGTTGTTTTACCTTTGTGCCTGTTTACCTGTTTTGTTTTACCTTTGTGCCTGTTTACCTGTTTTGTTTATCTGTTGCTGTTTTACCTTTGTGCCTGTTTACCTTTGTGCCTGTTTACCTGTTGCTGTTTTACCTTTGTGTCTGTTTACCTGTTTTGTTTTACCTGTTTTGTTTTTGTAAGTAATAACGTTAATCCTCTTCAAGGCCACACCCACCTGTCTGAGGATGAATGCAATGACATCCGAGGACTCCCAGTAAGAGGCGTGGAAGAGGTGTGGCAGGGAGTTGGTGGGGAAGTTGGCCAGACCCTCGGGACAGTAGAGAGCGTAGTCCAGCCGCTTTGTTCCCCACCACCGCTGACTCACTGCAAAACACACCCATGAGGCATCACCATGTTAATGCTTTGAAGGCATTTGCTGGGAAAGATGGTGATTGTGATGGTGATGATGATGATTATGCAACTACTACTACTGCTACTACTACTACTACTACTACAGGTTGAAGTTCCCAAACTCGGCAACACCTAAAACTCGGCTATGGTTCCGGATTTTCCAAAACACGGCAGAACACCCAAAACCCGGGGCGTAGTTGCCGGGTCGGCCGCTAGGTGCCACCACACTAGGCCGCTTGGTTTCTCCCGCCGATTTGTTTGTTGTTATTGTTCAGTGGTGTTGTGACTGTAGAGTTGTGTACACTGTTATTTTGTGTACTTCTGATTTTCATGCTTTTTTCCCCCTTAATATATCTACGTTCTAAAAGTCGGAAAATTCCATTACTCGGCTCGGGGCTGGTCCCGAGGTTGCCGAGTTTGGGAACTTCAACCTGTACTACTACTACTACTACTATACTAATAATAATAAAAATAATAATAATAATAATGGAAATGACAATAATAATAATTTCCTACAACTTGCCTTATCTCGTGTATATCTAGAAACACATAAAAGAGACAAAATATATAATACGTACTTATAATGATGTTTTAGCAGTAAGAAATGAGCTGTTTTTCGTTTAAAAACCTACAAAGTTACATTTTAATGCAGGAAGTGTACATATTGACGTCAAGAAACCTGTTCATGATCCAAATAACGGGCCAAACGAGATGATGACACAGCGGGAAGGAATCTTAGAAAGGCTGATGGAAACTATACTAAAACATCCCATGGTGATAACAACAGAAATAACAGAAAGACACGAGGAAAGGAAAGGCTATTGAAAACATAACGAATAATGAAGTAGGGAAGGATACAAAGTATGTATTCATGCAGACTATAATATCAAAACAAAAGCTTAAGAATCTTTGATAAATTGGAGCACAAAAAAAAGAGAGAGAGAGAGAGAGAGAGAGAGAAGAGAGAGAGAGAGAGAGAGGAGAGAGAGAGAGAGAGAGAGAGAGAGAGGAGAGAGAGAGAGAGAGAGAGAGAGAGAGAGAGAGAGAGAGAGAGAGAGAGAGAGAGAGAGAGGAGAGAGAGAAGAGAGAGAGAGAGAGAGAGAGAGAGAGAAGAGAGAGAGAGAGAGGAGAGAGAGAGAGAGAGAGGAGAGAGAGAGGAGAGAGGAAGGAGAGAGAGAGAGAGAGAAAAAAAAAAAGATGAGAATAGTCCAAAGCAGCAGAGGTTTCAGCTGCCACGGGTGGGTGACAAAGGGCAGCGCCACAGCCCTGCCCTGCCGTCACCCGGGGAACACTGTGCATACTTACATCCCATTCTGGACAAAGTCTTGATGAACAAATTACAGATGGATAATTAGAGGCATCTGCAAATGTAATCTTCTTCTTATCCTAATAATCCTACTTATAATCATCATCATTCTTACCTATATTTTCATCCTCATCACCTCTTCGTTTTCTACCTGTGAATAGGACCACGGTGCTGCCTCTATTCACACCTCACAGCATAAGCCTGCGTCACAATGCTGACAGTTGTGAGGTTTGCCTACAGCTGTACAGTGATGACAGTCAGCATTCATATATTTAAACACACAGCTGACTCCACAAGACACATGAGCCATGTGTCAAAACTGTTCATCCTAGGTTGGAAGCACCGGAAAGTTGAAAAAGAAGAGCAGGATCCCTGAGGCCTATTGTCACTGGTATGGGACACTCAAGAGAGATGACGCTGATAGGGTTATAAGTGGCACAAAATTCCATTAAACCCACTCAACCATTGCAGCTTCGGCCTTGAGAGGATGCTAATAAGAAGAAAAGTCAAATATATGAAATAATAACCATCATCGGTTACAGGCTGTGGCTGCACAAGTGGTTTTCTATAAGTTGCTTAATACCTGAGAACACAAGAGTTATACATATAATAAACAGAAGAGGTAAAAGTATACATACAGGCATTAATAGTGGCCAATGGCACTGTGTCTCCCATGCCAGACACAGTAGAGAGGATGGAGGCATCAGACATGCGGCGAGTGTGTTCAGTCAGAGACGGCGAGCCTGTGGCGCCACTCAGGTCCATGAAGACACTGCCATTGCTCTGGATGCACTCCACTGAACACACAAAACCACATTACTAAACACACCTACACAAAACATCATGCTTTAAAAGATGAAAAGAAATAGACGACACAATAATAAATAAATGAAGTATTAGACTTGCAGGAAGCATAAGAAAGCTAGTAATACTATACATTTCACTGAATAGGACAGCCACACATATTGATAACATTTATTCTCTTCCACGTTCATTTGTGATGTGGATGCCAGTAAGGCCACATTTCCCACTCACATACTGACATCCATCTTGAAAACGAATATTGTGGAAAATTCTCACATTGTAGTTTTGTGGATAGGTCTGCTATGACTTATGAGGTAATTTCGCTAACCACAAGTACTTGCATGAATTGAATACAAAAGTAAACAAGATAATGAGTACATGGAGAGTACATAAAGATTAAAACCTTCCCTCCGATCCCCTCAGTGTTCTCTAATTCCTAACACATTGTTGCCATCGTGAATCACGTGATGCCTACATCTGATGAGGAGCGTCTGATGATTTTTGATGAGTTGGTTGTTAATTCCGATATGATGATCATGAGATGAGTCGTCAAATACTTAGTATCATTTCGTTACCTGCCTCTCCTTCACAAGACATCAAGCATAACAGCTTGATGTGCTCAACATTAATTGATAATCCACATATTTTTAAAGAGCTTATCAGTTTTCCCTCAAATGACGCAAGGGAAAATAAATCTCAACATAGCCCTTCCCCACACGATGCATGTGCCCTTATGGCCTGGAATCCACTCTATGGACCAAACTCAAACCAAACATTTTTTTGCCTTTAACAACAGAGCAGATGCCACCAAACAAGTTACTTTCCCCCATCAAGTACTGCAAATACAAGATCAACCTGATCCTGAATTCCTGCCCAGGTGTTCACATCATACAGGTGACACACAGCACCACACTCTCCACTCTCCTGCTCTGCTTGGGTGCCTTCGCATCACTGGCCTCATGGTTGCTCCCTCCACACAACAGAGTTTCTATGTTAAATTCTTTGTCAGCACAAAGATTCAGTTAACTTAAACAAATTTGAATTGAGGAAAAATACCACCATTTGTCATTATTCAACGAAAATCAGTCGGCCAGCCCCATTATATGCTTTCTCTATAGCTATTAAAGCTTATAGCTATAGGACTACAGCAAAATGCTTTCTTTTTGATACAGAAAACAATCCTATCTAACAGAGCACATCAAAGGCTCATTCTATAGTGCAATAACACTTTACTTTGAATCAAACATTTGAGTGCAGCAAAACATCACAACCTCAAACCAGTCAAAAAATACAGTTATTTGGGTTTGAAGGTTTATTTAAGTTAAATCCCGTCTATGGCCAAGACACAAAATGAAAAGTATGAAGTATGTATAGATGAGAAATGGCATGAAAAAAATAAAAATCTACTATAATACTAGCAAGTACTTTTGGCACATATGCGTTGGCCTACATTACACATGCCTACTACTACAGCAGCATCCGGCGCTGCATGGTGTGTAAGCGTCAAGATACATACTTTGTTTAAATATTGATTTATCATACTGTACACTATTTGGCTTTTTCTCTTCATACTTAATTATGGTTTTGTTCAACCAATAACACAGGTGACAAGAAACTGTGCTCCAAGGTGATCATATAGTACTACTACCTAGCTGTTGGCAGACCAAGACTATCTAGATCTAGCATGCATAAAAAACTGGTCCATGCACTATACAAAATTTGCTGGAATGTTATCAATCATTAAAAAATATCAATTGGTTCAGACTTTATCGCCACCATTTGCATTGACATACCAGTGTGCAAGCAAACTGTACTGCAAAAGCTAGCTAATTATCTATACATGATGCAGTAAATCTCTCTTTCTATATTAGAATAAATGCAAAGATCAATCTGAGGCAGCCAGGTCCTTCAAGCAATGGAGTCCGTCCAACATCCGCGTCATGAGGTAAAACATACAAAATAAGTAAATGAGTGTCTCGCTAAGTCCCAGGAATGTACGGGGAATAGTCTGATGCAGAAAAAGAAAAATCATTCCTAGAGATTCTGGTGCATAGCTATTGGTCTAAATCGTGAAGGCATTGGGTGTGAGTTGTGTCAAGAAAGTGGCAGATGTTTGACTTACTCTTCATGTACAGTAATCTTTTCTTTCAGTGATATGTGAGTTTTGAGTTTGATTTGTGATGTTAAAGGTTAGCCAACCATATAGAAAAGTTATTTCTCCAAACTCACCACAGGACAATAGTAATATAGTAAGTGATATGTGATGTAAATCATGCATAAAATGCAAATGAGAAATTCATGCATTTTATACAATTTCACTCCCTGAATTTCATCAATTAATCACCCTAGGGTAACTCCTGTTATCTGTGTGTATTATTTACTTGTTTACCTACCAATCAATCTATCTTTTGCTTTATAAGTGATGATATAAAAACTCTTAACCTATGACAAGGTGTGGCACACTTTGAGGTCAGCATGTGCCTGATACACATCTGAGCCACTCACCACAGAGATGGCTGCTACACTTTCCACCTTGTTGGAGAGGGCAGATAAGAGTGTTAGGCTAGTTTTCTTATGTAGAAAAAGTGGAATTAGGTAATAGAATAGTGAGTTTTAGTTGTAGGCAAAATGTGTCCAAATGTTGTTAGTTTCCATGACAGAACTAACATGGTTTGTAATGACATGTCCTGGTCTTGTCTATTGTTCAGTCATGCCTCGCACAGAGCTGGCCTAGGCAGCTACATCAGGCAATCAACCATTTAGTACACAACAGTGTCCCAGTCCTTACATACAGTCTGTTATTTTTTTACACGTGTTCCCATGTCATCATTGGTCAGATCAGCTGATCATTGAAGGCTTTTGCTTTTGCAAAGGTAGTGCTTTACTTATGTTGGTGTTCAGTGGTGATGTCTTTATGTTGACCAAACCTCAACCAATGAAAGCTCATAAAGCACCCTGGGAAGGGCTATTAAGGGCTTTACTTCACACTTCTCCTGCGACATCAAATGTTTCTTGAAATTTGGCTTTATTATTCAGCCACAGGCAATATCTTCTCACTTAAGTTAGCATCACAGCAAACATCTTTTCCATTCTTTCCATCATCTCTGACCTGGCAAAGAAAGGCTTTTCTGCTTTCAGGGCACATCAGCTTTTTTCTTATTTCAATCCATTATCACATAAGAAATTGAACGAGCTCCCTCTCGACGGCACAGAATGTAAATAATGCTGTGTGCTTCACAGCGCTTGGAAGTGGTGAATGCACTGCCCGTCACACAATGCACAATACGTACATTTATCTGCAATCTCTCAAGTGTCTGTCAGCGATTCTCAATGACATGCACCTTCCAATATGCATTGCACAATATGTACACATGAGGTTTAAACCTAAAGTCAGCAGATGCATTGAAACACAGCACTCATCATTCAGCCAACTGTCAAATATCCTGGTGCTCGTTATTCTTGCAGTATACGAATATACGTATACATGTATAGACATGGCTGTCAATTTATAGATGTGTAAGCATGCATATCCATGCTTACCTATATCATAAATGTTACAAAATGCTGACCATGTTGTGAAATAATACTGGGTAATCAAAGCAAAATGCTATAAATGCAATACAATGGGTGAACGTGATTAAATGATGAGTAAATACAGTTATTCCACTTTTGTGTTCAATATTTCACTCAATTTATTTCAACACACATATATACATTCACTTGCATTTTTCTTTTCACCGTAATATATTTTCTTCGTGTCCTTCTAATGGATGGCACTCATGACTGTGGGAAGCACTCAGTTCTTCATGAAATCATAAGTTAACATTAATTAACAGACTTTCCATTTTTTGCATTGTTATACTGTATTCATGATCATCGTTATCATTTTCTCTGGTCTACAAACACTGCTCTTCAACACAGTCAGTAAAGTCTCCTATAATGGTTTTTATTGAGTTGAATGAGTTTCAAAATCATGAAATATAAATCCAATGCTAGGATCACTAATAATCTTAAGTGGAGGGTGAGAGTCAATGGAAATGTGTTAATACATAATACCCAAAAATGCTGCACCAGTAACAAATTAACAATAGACATAAAATAATTCAGCAAACACCTTACCTGCCATGGCATAGCCTCTGCCATCCTGTTTTCAGAGAAAAAGCATGCTAGCCATAATATAATTTATCATGTAAGTAATATCAGTGAATGAATAATAATAAATGGAATAAAAGTATGAAGGCATTCCCATCACATATTACCTCCTTCCCTGCGGCAGACCTGCCTGGCGGCTGACTGAGCCAAGGTGCTCGCTGCGGGCCACACACAGGAAAGCATCAAGACTCTTTCATTAAAAATAGACCACTTCAATCTTTTTTTTAAATGGAAACTAATTCACAGATCAATTAGTTTTACATTGTACGAACATGAATGTTTTTGATGGAGAGCCTGGCTATGGATGGCTATGATGTTTTTGAGGAGAGCCTCCTAAATGCCATCTTTGAAAATATGAAGACAGTATAAGTCTTGAAATGTGTAAAATTGATTTAGTTTTTGAGATGTCTTGATGCTTCCAGCCTGAAATCCTTCAAGGTACGGGAAGGCAAAGACACAGTAAAGTACACCAGTCCAGAGTGTATCAGTAAGATGATGGTTGACTATATTTATTGGTTAACCTTTGCATTGTTGAAATAGAAAATGCATGAGCGACTTTTTTATTCACTCATGCATTTTCCTAGAAAGAAAACTCTTTTCTTTCTTTCTGTCTCTTCTTTCTCTCATTCTTTCTTCCATGCAAAGACTTAGGCAGCTATTAAAGGACCGTCCACGTTAAATTTCATTTTCATTGAATACATTTGATGTTGCGTCATTTTCTTTAGTGTTACTTCAAGTTTATGTCATGCAAGCTTCCATACATTTGGATAAAGACGTTTTTTTATTAACCTCTTTTTTTTTCTTTTCTTTTTTTACTGAATTTTGTTGCATATTTCCAATGGAAATATAGAGGAAAGGCGTGGGGCTGGAGTGAGCTACAAATGTACCCATCTACTCAGGATGGTTTAATAAAACATTTGTAATAGATTCATTGACATATATTAAATCCCTCAAGAGCAATTTTTTTTCAATGAAAAATTAAATCACAATTAAAAATGTTTGTAGCTCTTGAGGGATTTTATATTTCAATGAATCTAGTACAAACGTTTTATTATGCAACCCTGAGAAGATGGGTAAATTTACAGCTCACTCCAGCTTTACGTCTTTCCTGCATATTTCCATTGGAAATATGCAAAAAAAAAAAAAGAGTAAAAAAAAAAAAAAATTCATTAAAAAAACCTTTTCATCCAAATTTACTGGAGCTTGCATGATATAAACTTAAGGTAAAACTAAAGAAAATGTCACACTATCAAGTGTATCCAATGAAATGAAATTTTACGTGGCCCATTCTGAAGATCTGAAAATAACGCCAAGATAACAAGAAGCAGCACTTGTGGCCTGGACCAAAGACTGCTGTACACTGTAGTCTTTGGCTGGACCTCATAACATCAACATCAGAGGACTGAGTAATCATGTTGATGCATGTACACGTAGTACATACACACTTGCTGATTGGCTGGCATTGCCCATACAGTGTTGCAGCAGTAATAATGACTGGAGTGAGTCCCATACAGTGTTGCAGCAGTAATAATGAGTGGCATGAGTCCCATACAGTGTTGCAGCAGTAATAATGAGTGGCGTGAGTCCCATACAGTGTTGCGCAGTAATAGAGTGCATGAGTCCTATACAGTGTTGCAGCAGTAATAAGAGTGGGTGAGTCCCATACAGTGTTGCAGCAGTAATAATGAGTGGAGTGAGTCCCATACAGTGTTGCAGCAGTAATAATGAGTGGCATGAGTCCCATACAGTGTTGCAGCAGTAATAATGAGTGGCGTGAGTCCCATACAGTGTTGCAGCAGTAATAATGACTGGAGTGAGTCCCATACAGTGTTGCAGCAGTAATAATGAGTGGCATGAGTCCCATACAGTGTTGCAGCAGTAATAATGAGTGGAGTAAGTCCCATACAGTGTTGCAGCAGTAATAATGACTGGAGTAAGTCCCATACAGTGTTGCAGCAGTAATAATGAGTGGCATGAGTCCCATACAGTGTTGCAGCAGTAATAATGAGTGGCGTGAGTCCCATACAGTGTTGCAGCAGTAATAATGACTGGAGTGAGTCCCATACAGTGTTGCAGCAGTAATAATGAGTGGCGTGAGTCCCATACAGTGTTGCAGCAGTAATAATGACTGGAGTGAGTCCCATACAGTGTTGCAGCAGTAATAATGAGTGGCGTGAGTCCCATACAGTGTTGCAGCAGTAATAATGACTGGAGTGAGTCCCATACAGTGTTGCAGCAGTAATAATGGTGGCGTGAGTCCCATACAGTGTTGCAGCAGTAATAATGACTGGAGTGAGTCCCATACAGTGTTGCAGCAGTAATAATGAGTGGTGTGAGTCCCATACAGTGTTGCAGCAGTAATAATGAGTGGAGTAAGTCCCATACAGTGTTGCAGCAGTAATAATGACTGGAGTGAGTCCCATACAGTGTTGCAGCAGTAATAATGACTGGAGTGAGTCCCATACAGTGTTGCAGCAGTAATAATGAGTGGAGTAAGTCCCATACAGTGTTGCAGCAGTAATAATGAGTGGCGTGAGTCCCATACAGTGTTGCAGCAGTAATAATGAGTGGAGTAAGTCCCATACAGTGTTGCAGCAGTAATAATGACTGGAGTGAGTCCCATACAGTGTTGCAGCAGTAATAATGAGTGGCGTGAGTCCCATACAGTGTTGCAGCAGTAATAATGAGTGGAGTGAGTCCCATACAGTGTTGCAGCAGTAATAATGACTGGAGTGAGTCCCATACAGTGTTGCAGCAGTAATAATGAGTGGCGTGAGTCCCATACAGTGTTGCAGCAGTAATAATGAGTGGCGTGAGTCCCATACAGTGTTGCAGCAGTAATAATGACTGGAGTGAATCCCATACAGTGTTGCAGCAGTAATAATGAGTGGCGTGAGTCCCATACAGTGTTGCAGCAGTAATAATGAGTGGCGTGAGTCCCATACAGTGTTGCAGCAGTAATAATGAGTGGCATGAGTCCCATACAGTGTTGCAGCAGTAATAATGAGTGGCGTGAGTCCCATACAGTGTTGCAGCAGTAATAATGAGTGGCGTGAGTCCCATACAGTGTTGCAGCAGTAATAATGAGTGGAGTGAGTCCCATACAGTGTTGCAGCAGTAATAATGAGTGGCATGAGTCCCATACAGTGTTGCAGCAGTAATAATGAGTGGGTGAGTCCCATACAGTGTTGCAGCAGTAATAATGAGTGGCATGAGTCCCATACAGTGTTGCAGCAGTAATAATGAGTGGAGTGAGTCCCATACAGTGTTGCAGCAGTAATAATGAGTGAGTGAGTCCCATACAGTGTTGCAGCAGTAATAATGAGTGGATGAGTCCCATACAGTGTTGCAGCAGTAATAATGAGTGGAGTGAGTCCCATACAGTGTTGCAGCAGTAATAATGAGTGGCATGAGTCCCATACAGTGTTGCAGCAGTAATAATGACTGGAGTGAGTCCCATACAGTGTTGCAGCAGTAATAATGAGTGGCATGAGTCCCATACAGTGTTGCAGCGGTAATAATGACTGGAGTGAGTCCCATAATATTGCAGCAGTAATAATGAGTGGCGTGAGTCCCATACAGTGTTGCAGCAGTAATAATGAGTGGCGTGAGTCCCATACAGTGTTGCAGCAGTAATAATGAGTGGCATATGAGTCCCATACAGTGTTGCAGCAGTAATAATGAGTGGCGTGAGTCCATACAGTGTTGCAGCAGTAATAATGAGTGGCATGAGTCCCATACAGTGTTGCAGCAGTAATAATGAGTGGCGTGAGTCCATACAGTGTTGCAGCAGTAATAATGAGTGGCGTGAGTCCCATACAGTGTTGCAGCAGTAATAATGAGTGGCGTGAGTCCCTATACATTGCAGCAGTAATAATGAGTAGAGTGAGTCCCATACAGTGTTGCAGCAGTAATAATGAGTGGCGTGAGTCCCATACAGTGTTGCAGCAGTAATAATGAGTGGCGTGAGTCCCATACAGTGTTGCAGCAGTAATAATGAGTGGCGTGAGTCCCATATAGTGTTGCAGCAGTAATAATGAGTGGAGTGAGTCCCATATAGTGTTGCAGCAGTAATAATGAGTGGCGTGAGTCCCATACAGTGTTGCAGCAGTAATAATGAGTGGCGTGAGTCCCATATATATATTGCAGCAGTAATAATGAGTGGAGTGAGTCCCATACAGTGTTGCAGCAGTAATAATGACTGGAGTGAGTCCCATATATATATTGCAGCAGTAATAATGAGTGGAGTGAGTCCCATACAGTGTTGCAGCAGTAATAATGAGTGGAGTGAGTCCCATACAGTGTTGCAGCAGTAATAATGAGTGGAGTGAGTCCCATACATTGTTGCAGCAGTAATAATGAGTGGAGTGAGTCCCATACAGTGTTGCAGCAGTAATAATGAGTGGCGTGAGTCCCATACAGTGTTGCAGCAGTAATAATGAGTGGCATGAGTCCCATACAGTGTTGCAGCAGTAATAATGAGTGGCATGAGTCCCATACAGTGTTGCAGCAGTAATAATAAGTAGCATGAGTCCCATACAGTGTTGCAGCAGTAATAATGAGTGGCGTGAGTCCCATACAGTGTTGCAGCAGTAATAATGAGTGGCGTGAGTCCCATACAGTGTTGCAGCAGTAATAATGAGTGGTGTGAGTCCCATACAGTGTTGCAGCAGTAATAATGAGTGGCGTGAGTCCCATACAGTGTTGTAGCAGTAATAATGAGTGGCGTGAGTCCCATACAGTGTTGCAGCAGTAATAATGAGTGGCGTGAGTCCCATACAGTGTTGCAGCAGTAATAATGAGTGGCAGTGAGTCCCATACAGTGTTGCAGCAGTAATAATGAGTGGCATGAGTCCCATACAGTGGCATACGTGGGAGTGAAGCTGTCACTGCAGGGCGCAATACCACTGCAACTCTACAGCCTACACACATGGCTCAATACTCCCTTATTCCCTAGGGTCTGCAGATGGATAATGACAAAACCTCCAAATGCTAACCATAACATTGGAAAGGAAACAATATGTCACAGCTTCCTGGCCTCATCAGCACCTATTTTCTGCTTGGTGAACAGCCGTGCCTCAGCAATAAAGGAGACTAATGCAAATAGCCTCCTGGATGGAAACCTGAATCCTGTGAAGTAAATGTCCTGAGCACTGTACTACAGGACACTATCTGACAACAAGCACAAGATAACAGGGAAATTAATGGATCACTTACGGAGGTGTGTGGGGAGGCCATCGCCGAGAGGGTACTTGGTGTAGCGCGGGATGGTGATGGGAGGTAAGAGTGAAAACCTCGCCGAGATGAGAGGCTCTACACGCACGGCAAGCGGGTCCGTTGGGTGGAAAAGATTATGGACCTGCTGGCAAGCCGGACGCTGCACTGTGGCTGTCATGCAGAGAAGGTGGTCCGGCCTTTATTAAATGGTTATTCACTACATAGTAACTAAATATCTACGTATATATATTCATGCCCATGTACAGATCTCATTTTAGTGGCCGTTGTATGAAGCCTAGATATCATTACAATGCAAATTTTTCTCCTGGTTAGTCCCTATAAATTTCAAATACAGAATATCCTAGATTTCTCCATTTGGACAAGCACACAATAATAAAACTCAGACCATAGAGCCATCTCTCTCTCTCTCTCTCTTCTCTCTCTCTCTCTCTCTCTCTCTCTCTCTCTTCACATTTAAGCTCAACATACAATTAAACATTACAATTCACATAACTTTTAACTGACCTGGAGAAAGAGTGAACTATAAATCATCTAATTGGTCATTTCTTTTTCTCGAGGAATTCATTTATATACTCTGCATATACTCCATTCATATGTATACTTTGAAGCAGGCTTGTTTGATTTAAATCAAGTTGATTTTAATCACTGATTTAAATCATGATTTAAATCAAATGATTTTTTTTTAAATCACTGATTTAAATCATAACCTTATCATTATTTGAAAACGAGAAGGGAAAGAAGGAAAATTAAGCCAATGGGCTTTATGAACACCAATGTTATCATTGTAGTATAATTACCTATATTATAATGAGACACAATGAGTGGTGCGGGGGAATCCACTGTGGCACTTTGAGATAGCGAATTGCCACGTGGCTGTTTTCACAGCAGAAATATTTTTTTCTCATTTATATATATATTTTTGTTGCACTGTACAAAAAGCCACACTCCTATAACCAAAAGTTGAATGTGCATGTTACTTTTGTTTATAAAAGGCCAAAATGATATTAACCAAAGTTTAATATGCATTATAATTATAATTATCAAACAAAAATTATAATTCTCTTGTTTAACCGCCGAAGTAATTATTACTACAACAAAAATTATACAATTTATTTATTGATTTAAATCAGTGTATAGTGTATAGTGGAATTAGCATTATTAAGAAAAAGTATAGATAAATTTAAAGATACCCATAATAGTACAAATTCCTTTTTCATATCTAAATTCATCTATTTCATGTTATATACATTTTTAATTCACTTATTCTATCTCTTTTTAGTTATAAATATGCTAAACAATATCCTGTAGTAGTTAGATTTCATGTAGAACATCAAATTAATAAAAAAATAAAAAATCAATTTAGATTAAATAAATCTGATTTTAATCAAATAAATCAGATTTTTTTAATTTTTTGTTTTGAATAAAAAAAATCAACAACCCTGCTTTGGAGATACATACTCTATTGTAATCCCTCTGCAGGTCCATACACTACTTGTGTCACTCTGCAGGTGCTCTGTTTCCATCACAACACTCACAGTTCTTATCTGACGTGTTGACCATCTTGCGGTAGACCAGCACCAAGGCGAGAGGGCAGCCAAACATGAAGAGATCTGACACCTCAAAGTCCAGCTTACTGTGGGCGTGGTCACTGTTAAGGGGATGGGACACTTTATGATTAGGTTCAAATGCCTTAAAATTCATGAACTGGAAAAGGGTAATTTAAAAAGGAAATAGGGAAAAACTGTATCAAAAACAGGGTGGTAAATGATTGGAATGGACTCAGTCATTAGGTAGTTAGTGCATAGTCAATAGGGAGCTTTAAAAGGAGGCTACATAATTTCATGGATGGGGATGAAAGGTGGATGTAGGTAGTATGTAAGGTAGATGTAGGTAGTGTCAAGTAACAGGAACTACCACGTGTAGGTCTCGCGGCCTCTTGTAGCTTCCTTATTTTCTTATGTTCTTATGATCAGAACACACCTTTTATCTACTTTTGTGGATTACTTTTACCATAAGTGTTAGTGTACAAGACGACATTAGAAACCTGAAAAATATCTCAAATTAAAGGGTTGCCTTATATTCCCAGAGTAAAATGGAACCCTATAATAACCTACTTTAGCTTGGCCCATATTTATGAACATTCACAAAATTCCTTGAGTTGCCCTAAACAGCAACCATCTGTTTCTCGTAGTATTTCAGAACACTTTCCTTTGTGGTTGACACTGCCTTATGAGTAACCTGGTACAGTAATCTCCCATTTTTCCTTCTTTCTGAGATCGGGCACCAGCAATTCAGCTGTATGAAAACACTATCCGTCCATGTGATGCATTATCAGACGAAAATTCCGGCGCTTATTTCGGCACTGTAGAGATACAATTCGGTAATAATTGGGTAATATTTCGGTAATATACTGTTCTAGCCATATTATTATTATTATTATTATTATCATTATTACTGCTATCATCATTTTCGCTGGTTATTATTGGGTTCGTGGGCGCCGGAGGGGCCTAAGGGGGTAGTGATGCATTATCCAGCTTTCGACGTTATCCGGCAAGGTCTTGGCTGCTATGCGCCGGATAAACGGAAGATTACTATGCTAATAATGGAGAGAGAGAGAGAGAGAGAGAGAGAGAGAGAGAGAGAGAGAGAGAGAGAGAGAGAGAGAGAGAGAGAGAGAGAGAGAGAGGAGAGAGAGAGAGGAGAGAGAGAGAGAGAGAGAGAGAGAGAGAGAGAGAGAGAGAGAGAGAGAGAGAGAGAGAGAGGGGAGAGAGAGAGAGAGAGAGAGGAGAGAGAGAGAGAGAAGAGAGAGAGAGAGAGAGAGAGAGAGAGAGAGAGAGAGAGAGAGAGAGAGAGAGAGAGAGAGAGAGAGAGAGAGAGAGAGAGAGAGAGAGAGAGTAATAAATAATCAATAGCTATACACACTAATCTTTACCTGGATGAGGATGAGCGGCGTCGAGGGAAGGGCGCGGAGAGGTGTCTGGCATAGTGGTAGTCGGAGTCTGAGGCGCAGCGGGAGTGGGGGACGTCCGAGTGGTGGGGACCGTCGCTGCTCACCGACTTGCGGTAAACTTTTGCATTTTCTCCAATCTCGTCTCCTAGTTCATGAAATGCGATGTATCAAATTTTGCACAATAAAGTACTTGTAAATCATATTGTTGAAACTTTGAAAATGAGTCAATAATGATGAATTTCCATTTGAGAGCTGTGGAAATATTTTAAACTATGGATTCTACGAGTGATTGGGATCTTATACATATATTTCCTTCATACAAACAGCCTTCCCCTAAAACATCTAGAGAAAAGAAGAAAAAAATAGCGGAAATTGACACTACCAGTCGAGAATTCCCGCTCTCAGCTTTGTTCCTTTTAATTACCATATATAACATACTTGTCATATTAGTGTTTCATTTATATTTTCTATATAGTGCGCCATGATCTGTGATGTTGTGTCATGTCCTTATGTAAGTAAGATAAATCAATTGAGACCATTTCAACTTATCTGCAGGTGTGAGGCTTATTACATGGTTATTACATGGTTATTACTTCGTCATGATAGTAGTCATGTTTCATGTTAACATGTAACCATGAGACAGAGACATGCCTTGGTCACCCAGACACCCACACCAGTAACACTGTCATGTGTAGCTTGCCCAGTCCCTAAGATTCTGGTTTCCTCCTCAGGACCTCTTTCCATGTGCTTTGGTCGACCTAGTGTCTGGTGATCTAGAGTCCACTTCAAAATATCAAAAATGTCAGAATACAAAAATAGAAGTGTTTAACAGAATACAAACAGTGATGCAGTAAATATGGTCCAATAAATTCTACCTGCATCACTGTTGATCAGTCGTGGCCGGATAAATTAGTTATAGCCATTAGTTATTATCTAATTTTGAAAAATCCAGACAGAATCTGGGTAATATCATGATTTTATTTTTTATTGATTTACTACCAATTTTCACTCTACTTGCACGCCATTTGAGTGCCTATGTTTGTCATGTCTTCGTGGCGTGCTTGTTGCTAATCTACAGCAAGTTTTCGGTGGACAAAAACTGGCAGACACAGTACGATATATGAAAATAAAAGAACCTGAACAAACCTAGAATTATCAAAGCATCCAATACATATCTCCAGTCTAGTTTAGTGCTATTAATCTTAAAACTGTGGATGTTTCATCATCTTCAAACTCTTTCAGGCATAACAACAACAATAGCCAGAATTTTATAAAATTTAAATTTAAAAATTGCAATTTTAAATTAAATTTAAATTAAATAAGGTTTTAAAAATTATGAAAAGAATTTTCCTTGTAGGGCTCTCTCGTATCTACCCTTCCCTGCTCCAATACTTGCAGACGATAGAGCAAAGATACATCAATTAATTTACTTCCTCCATTCAACATTATTTTCAATTGTTTTTGGCTCTCAACTCTTAGCCTAAACCAAAGACTACCTACTCAATTACTTTCACCCTTTTTTTTTTCAAACACCATCACTTTACTTTTTCACATACACACAAACCTCGATTTCCCGGACCTCCATTTCCCCGTTATCGGATTTGCCGGACAAAATCTGAGGTCCGGGGATATGTCAGAGTACAGGACGATTTTTTTTTTTTTTTTTTTTTTTTTTTTTTTTTTTTTTTTTTTTTTTTTAACGTTGAAATGCCTGGTCCTGTTCGTAAATTGACAAAGTTATCCGGCGGTCCAGGCGTCTCCTGTCACTCCTGGTCAGTGTCCGCGCCTCCCGCCAGGTGGCAGCATGCTCAGCGGTCGTATTGTTTACATTTGAACACACGACACTCACGGTTCACCTGCAACGCCTCCGTTAGTTCCCTGACCCCCACTGCCCCTGGTGCAGGAACGTCTCTTGAGACTATTGAACACTTTCTGCTGCCTCCCGCCAGGTGGCAGCATGCTCAGCGGTCGTATTGTTTACATTTGGGCACACGACACTCACAGTTCACCTGCACAGCCTCCGTTAGTTCCCTGACCCCCACTGCCCCTGGTGCAGGAACGTCTCTTGAGACTATTGAACACTTTCTGCTGCCTCCCGCCAGGTGGCAGCATGCTCAGCGGTCGTATTGTTTACATTTGGGCACACGACACTCACAGTTCACCTGCACAGCCTCCGTTAGTCCCCTGACCCCCACTGCCCCTGGTGCAGGAACGTCTCTTGAGACTATTGAACACTTTCTGCTGCCTCCCGCCAGGTGGCAGCATGCTCAGCGGTCGTATTGTTTACATTTGGGCACACGACACTCACAGTTCACCTGCACAGCCTCCGTTAGTCCCCTGACCCCCACTGCCCCTGGTGCAGGAACGTCTCTTGAGACTATTGAACACTTTCTGCTGCCTCCCGCCAGGTGGCAGCATGCTCAGCGGACGTAAAAGTACGCGGCGGGGTAGTTGATATTGGCGGTTGCCGGACAGTAAATACTAGAGTAGGATAAATGTCCGGGGTGGGTAATGGCATCAGACTGTTGCGATTCCCGGACCATGTTCCCCGCTATTAGTCCGGGAAAACGAGGTTTGTGTGTATTAACTTTCAGGTTTCTCCTCACACAAACATTATTGAGTCTGTTTACCAATTGTTGTAAATCCTCTTCACTCTTTGCTTCAGTACAGTGTTATCCACAAACAACATGGTATTGAACTGCCACTAATCTGCACTCATCTCTATAGCAGCATTCACTACTGTAGTTTTAATTTCTCTGACCACTCCAGTGACAAACAGGCATAACAACCCTGGCAACATGTCGCTCCCTTGCCTCACGCCCACTTTTTTCTGGAACATTTTTTGCACAGTATCAAATGATTACACAGCTGTTTCAGGCACTGCTATAAGATACTTCTTAATCATCTTTGCTATTTCAAAATGTTGTATAATTTGGATTTTTTTTTTTTTTTTTACAGCTTTCACCCACTTTTAATCCGCCACATCGAGGGTCAACAGTGCGTGCACCTGTCATCACTTCACGAAAGGATTTGTTGCATGAGCGGTGTGAACTTGAATAGTTTAAAGAAATTATTCATCTGATAATGACAACTAAAGCACATTTGAGTTATGTCAAAGCTATAGGGAACTTTATCAAATAAGTTGGCCGCATCAAAAGGAAAACAGTCAGAAGACAAAACGATGGTTATAACAGCAAATTTCCGCTAATTAATAAAGTTATTTCTAATTATTAAACTGCTAGTGTTTGATACATTATATATAGAAATGAAACAGCATCATCAGACAAGAGACATCAGCTGTCACATGAGGAACACTACAACTACAATCCCCAGTGCCTCTGTGCACACAAAAAAAAAAAAAAAAAAAAAAAAAAAAGCCTGAATTGCAGCTACGTCAAGACAGAAACATCTTGAGAAGCCCCACAAAGGATTATTATTGCATCATCATTACTATGTCCACCCATATTCACCTGCACTTTATCTAAGATCATCATGTAGAGCCATAGAAAAACCTCCCTGCCTGAGAGTTCCTATGCCATGACATGAGATGAATGTTCATGCGGCAGCAACACTAGCAAGCCTTCACTGCATTGCCTAAGATTGCTATTCAAAACAGCACAATAAGCAGAGCTTCTCATGCACTGGTTACTTTTGAAAAAATGTTGTATAAACACAGAAATAGTTGTCGGTCTCAGTAATCACCCATGCAAGCAAGGCTTCTTCACACCACTTCAGTCCATCACTACACTAGGATGCAAAGTTGAAATCTTACTACGTGACATAAAAATGACTTTTTTTTTTTTTTTGTAATATAAGTGCACTCAACATTATAATGTTCCCTATAAAACATGAAGATTGATGATAAATCAACATCATGTCTTTCGGTTTAATATATAACAGTCACAGTCTTCATTCACAAACTACTACTACTGTCAGCTTACAAGCAGATCACTAATACTGGAAGCATGGAAAGGAAAACCCTAAAGAAAGCCTGTCAGGTTCACAAAAGTCAGATCAATGCATTGGCCTCAACACCCAGAAGGGAACTGTTTAGAGAGAACACACAGAAGAAATCTAAGAGAATTAGACAGAATGACTCATTAGTACAAAAAGATGCTCTGTCAAAAAGGCAGCTATTCAGAGTATATAGTACAGGATTTAAGTGAAGGCACGTCAAGGTTTACCGGAACGTATTCATTCTTTATTGCCCTATGTTCAGTATCTCCTTGAATATAGTGTTTCAGGCAGTACAGTATTCTTTATTGCCCTATGTTCAGTATCTCCTTGAATATAGTGTTTCAGGCAGTACAGTATTCTTTATTGCCCTATGTTCAGTATCTCCTTGAATATAGTGTTTCAGGCAGTACAGTATTCTGTATTGCCCTATGTTCAGTATCTCCTTGAATATAGTGTTTCAGGCAGTACAGTATGAGATGCAAGTATTGGTGGGGAAAAGATGGTGTCATGGTTAGAGATATGTTTTCAAGCATTTGTAACTGCATGCTGATGTGAAGATGTAGTTCATTGATGCTTACTATAGTAATGTAAATAACCCTTGATATGCCATGTTGCAAGTCAGCAGTGCTTTTATCACAGTACAGTGGATTGTTGCCTCACATAGAACAAGGACACAGAACAAGATCCCTTGAAAGTACTAGGATTCAAAGAGGAAAGAAAACAATTTATATTAGCCTTTCTAGTAAGACTCTAATGTAGCATCATCATGTACTATTTGAACTTATATCTCTCCAGTGTCAATAACTGTCAATTTTTTTCTTCAGAAATGTCAGATTTTTTTTTTTGTGACAAAAACCATTGTGAATAGTTTCAGCCCATTTTCATCAAAGGCTGCTTGAGCCAGGCTCAAACCCAGCTTGGGCAGCTTGTCAAAACATGCCACGGCACTCAAAAGGCCGACCTAAACGGCAGACTTATGGGGGGGGGGATGAATGAATGAAATAAAATAAATCAGTAAATATGTAAATAAATTAAATAAAAATAATAATAAATGCATAAACAAAATGAATTGTACAATTACAATGCATTCCTGAAAATCCAATCAATTTACTGTACGTATATCAATTATATCATATGAGTTCTTTGGGGACACATTCCTGGAGCTCCATAACCACCCTTCCAAAGTATGAGACAAAACTTTCAGTAATCCAAAATAATATCTTTATGAGATAATGTGGAACCCTGAATGATATACATTCCCTGGCAACCAGCACTCCCCCGTGACCATCAAACGTTCCCTGTTCTGCAACATTTCCATTACAATTTCACTCGCCTGCCATGCACCACAAAGACTACCGCCGTGCTGCTGCCGAGCTTCTATGCTGCTTCCTACTGCCTGGTGCCACACCCTACTGCCTGTCAGGAACAATGTCACTGCCTGGCCAGGCCTTGCCATCACGCTACAGCTGCACACATTCCTGGTACAAAACTTAACTTAAAGATGACAAAGATGATGCCAAAACTTAAGATGAACAGCCCTACATCAGCGAACCAAATATGAATACAGTTATGGCCAGTGACAGTATTTAAATGTACGTACAGTAAGACCTCTCATCCCACTGTTAATCCGTACAGAGATATTACCGTGGGATACAAAATCGTGAGATGCAGAGTATCGAATCAATGGGAAAAATTTTATAGGTACTGGAGCCTTTTTCTTAAGGACCTTTGACAGCATAAAACACAAGCCTCGGAACACTTCACGAGGCACGTACCATGTATGACACGGGAGTCATTACGTAAACGAGCGTGAGGAGGCAAGCGTCATTACTTTACATTCGTGCATTTCTGCCCTAATTTATTGGTAAAATTGGGTGACATAGCATCCTTTTCACCTACTGTTGTGCTCTCTGCCCACCCAAGCTTTGAAATAAGCACCCATGCTTGCCTATCACTCGATGGATGGACGAGACAGGTCGCTTAGTCCCTAGCCTCGCATGTTCCAAATTATTACATTCCAAAACAATTGTTACATCAGCCGTTCGTCCAACAGCAATACGATGATTACGAGGGACACTGCATCACTTATTCAGTATTCAGCTATTGTTAGTCATGGATGAACATCATGAAAGTGATTTGCCTGTACCCGTACGCAATTTTGTTTACGGTAAATTCACGGTGATGTGTTCAACTCTTTCAATTATGACAGGGTTCATGGCATGGACGGCATGCAGCAGCTCTTCGAAGCCGTCGCCAAGCCAGCCATCCAGACAAGACTATACAGTTTTTGTGTTAAAAGTTACCCCTCTTCACAAGGTAATATCTCCACAAGGGCTGCACCTGGGGCCGTGATATTTGTTTCGTCGTGAAGCAGGATGAATTTAGTGAAATTAAGGTTTCATTCACTCATTATTCATAGTTTAAGAATAATCTCATTGCAAAGAGAGGCTATTTTCGGACACCCCCAGACCACAGCTACGGTGACCCCAGACTCGAGGGTTTAACCACCTCAATCCCAGACATATTTGCAAGCACTTCATTATGTGCTTCTAGTGCATTTATGTCATGGAATCAAGAATGGCTGGTTGAAAGAGTTAGTTATAATCTTTTCTGCGAAAATATGCATACTTAGCATGCTGTGTTTGAATGCAATCCTTATAGTGGTACTGTGCAATTACTATATTCGAGTCATTCTGGTGGGATATTAATTCATTCTAAACTACAGAAATCCAAGAATTTCAGTTTGCTTGTGATGCAATGAGCTTTTGTGAATCTGAGGATCATAATGTCATACAAATAGATGTAATACAGACATCCACTGTAATAAAAAATAAGAAGCATTTTACCCATCATCATATGCTTGCATTGTCAAGTGCGTGCTGCTCAGGATGCTAAACAGGAAGGGAGAGAATAGAGTGACTTGCCTCGTCTTTCCCCCACTGGGCCGGGGATGAGGCTATCACGGGCACAACTAACACCCTGGTGGTGGTGGGGGCGGTGTAGAGGGTTGTGGCACTGGCACAGGAAGTGGTGGGAGTGACAGACACCAGAAGGGGAGGTAGAGGAGGAGGAGGAGGAGGTAGGGCCTGGGGGTGAAGGTGTGGGAGTATTGCTACCCGGCCGATACCCCCACATTGCTGCACCGCCGGGAATGCTGCAAGGGGCCGAGCACTTCCTAGTGGGTTGATAAAAGCCCGATGGAGTAGGCAGGGGTGCAGATATCTTACGCATTGGGGAGTGAGGGATGTTTGCTGACTGAGGGGAGGGAATCTTATCTGAGGGGGAGTGAGAAGAGGTAGCTGTGTTTGGGCTCTGAGAAGAGGAACTTTCCAATGCCTGCACAAATACGGCACTGGTGGGCTTTGTCAGAGCACTTTCCAGGCTTACAGTGATGGTTGGGGAGAGGGTGGTGAGTGGTGGGGAGCTCAAGGGCTTATCAGGAGAGACAGAAGGAGGAGTGGCTGGGGAAGGAGAGGAGGACTGAGGCTGTGCTGGAGATGACTTCTGCTTGTAGTACTGACCAGGGGAAGGCGGCTCGCCCTCAGGAATGTTGCTATTGCTCCCATACTTGGGGTGATCATGCACTCTGCACAGAACATCATAAGCCAAGACACCACCAATGCTGTCACCTGGAGAGAGAGAAAAAAGGAAAATTGACTGATAGTACAAAGATTGATCCATGTAAAACTTTTCAAAACTAGAGGTAAACTTTTCTTATTTTGTATTTGATCTGAGCAGCTCCTTGGTGGTCCCTCTCTTACCCTCAAGTGAAGGGGACATGTCTATGATCGCAACAGTAGAGAAGTCTTTCCTAGAAATGTTGAGAAGTGTCAAAGGTGTGGATGGAACAGTGACAAACAAGAGGTACGTATATGATATGATGGGAATGGAAGAGAGAACTTTAAGAATGCATTGTTTAGCTATAAAATGGATAAGGAACAGGGTGAAGATAGATTAGACTATACAAATATATGGTCTGTACTGGGCCCATAGATTTTCCCCCTTTTTGAGAAAACTTATTTTCAATTAAAACCATTCAAAAGTACATATTTATGCAGTTCAATTCATTGTCCTTTTATCACCTTACAGTATTACACGTACTTTCAAAACATTGCCTATCCATTCCCTTACCTCCAATTTTACTCATTGTTGAAAATGGTAGTGGAGTGATGATAATGATGATGTTATTGCAATGTTCACAATGATCACCACTTTACAAGAAGCTTATGTCACAAGACTTGCATGAAAGCGTGAGGCCCTTCCAGCCATGAGGCAAACACTCACCAATGATGCAGACTTGCCCATTAAAGCCATGGCCTTCCTCGGACCTCAGGAACTCGTGGTAGGCGGCGTTGGTGGCGTTGAGGGTGCGCACCACACACTCGTCGTACTCCGGCACGCTGGTGGCCAGCAGCGGCACGGCACCCACGGGCACGCTGTCCCCGCCACACACCTCCCCACACACGGGGGTGGCATCCAGGCCGTAGGGACTCAAACTTTAAATTGAATGTTGACAAAGTTAATGCATTGCAAGACATACAGAATAATAATCACAGTGAATAAGCCTTAATGTTTTTGTTTTTTTCCATAGAAAAGGAATGCACTTGCCTGGAGAGTATGTTGAGGCTGTCTGAACAGACCGGTGGGGCCGATATCAGTCTGATGGCCACGTGGCCCACCATGTGAGGGTAGTGCTGCCGCATCACAGACTCAAACGCTCCTCGGAAGGTGGTGACGTCACTTCTCTTGTTGGTCACATCTGAGGACAATCCAATGGCTGACAAGACTGCAGGATTTCAGGATTGTAAAAGGACTATCAAACCTTAGTCAACAGAAGAAAAGACCAAGACTGGTTTCTCACCTGGCGTGGGGTCGAGGACGGATCCAGCGTGTACGACCAGGAGCAGGACAGTGGTGGAGCAGGGGCCGGGCTGGTGGGACGGCGAGTGCGACGGGGAGGAGGGGGCGGAGGTCTCCATGCTGCGTCCCAACACTCGGCTGTGACGCTCCGCCGCCACCCTCGATATGAAGGCTGGGGAGAAAATGCTGTCTGTGGGAGAGAGAGAGAGAGAGAGAGGATGTGATTTAATCTTTACATTTTAATGTCATACCGCAAGTAATATGAAAATGAAGTGCGCTGAAGAGAGATGTGTCTTAACCACTGAATGTGGGTGTATTAACCAAATTTGTAACACAAAATCTAAATAGCAAACAGTCAAGTGTCAATAAAAAATAGCATACCATTGCAGTTTTTTCCTATTGCAGTATGTACCTTCATTGCCTGAATGACCGGGGGTGTTTTGTGTGTCACCGTCTGGAGGCAGCAGCTCCAGGGAGCTCCACTTGTGTAGGGCAACAGTCTCCTCAAGGTCTTCTGCAAAAGAAAAACAGGTCAAGAAAATGTGACAAGTTGACACTCTGTGGTGTCCAGGGCAACAAGAGAAATGGTGAACATAAGTATTGGGTAAAAAAGGAAAATATCTTCAAGCAAATGTTTCCTTTAGTTTAAAAGGAGGAAATAAGAATAATGTCCAAACATAATATACAGCAGCATTAGTTTCAATGGGAATGAGTCCAACCAATCTTACAAATAAATCTAGCGCTTTTATCAGCACTGCATAGCGGGAGTGCGACGCTACAGTTTTCTTAGTTATATGAAAAACAGTGCTGGCAGGATTTTTTTTTCATTTGTTTCGAAAAAAATACAAAGAATTTTCCTTCTATCATCAACAATGCAGATGAAAGATTTTCTTCTTTTTTTAGCATATGAGATAAAAGTTATGAGCAAGGTTAGAAACTGTGGGCATTACACATAATGGAGGAAAATCATTTCCATGAATTCCTGCAAAAACTAGATACTGTACATGTGTACATGATACTACCCAATGGTTACCATTACTTCCTTTTTTAACTGATCTGTATAAAACAATACTCAAAACTCAATGATCTATACAAGATGAGTTTGTCTACAGTAAGTATTTACTATTAGTCTCATAAAACAGGTTATAAACTATTCATAATTGTATGTTTAGGAAAAACTCGAATAGGATATTGAAAATTGTACGTATCTTTACTTTAAAATATTGAAAATTAATGGAACATTTCAAAAAGTGTCCAAAATTAGTTAAGCTTGTTAATGTTAGCCTTTTCCAACTTTAATAAAATTCAAAAGCTACTAAGATCACTCAACTAAGTAAAATACATTAAACTAATGAGCAGCTGTATATACATGGCACATCACTGTGCATGAGACAGGTGAGTTGTGGTGCAGCTGACCCCAACCTTCACCCGCACACACAACCCACCACCTGGGTAGACAGCATTACATTTATTCACATTAAAGTACAATGAGTTTCAGAATGAGCCCAGTGGTTTCTGTCATTGTCCTGGTGCTTTTGAGTTTCATCAGTGACATCATGTCCAAAGAAAAAAATTACTCAGAAACAAAATAATCAAGTGCAAATAGTAGCAATGATCAGACCGTTATGAATCCATCACTGGCAATGGCAGAGTGTGGGCTCAGTCAGCTTCATTGTTCCTTCCGTGAGTGATTTAGTCTTGAGGTACATTTACTGTTTAAATGTGTTTAAAGGATTCAAAATATACAGCAGCAATATAGCAGCAATACAGCAGCAATACAGCAGCAATACAGCAGGCACAACAAATGCTGCATGTGTGTATAATAGCATAAAGCCATTCAGTCATAAGCGGCAAAAAAAATGTAAGCCTGAAAAGATGTTTACGTGTGCAAAGTCCACCAAAACTTAAGTGTGAAAGGCACTTCCCATCAAGCACAAACAACAAGAAATGCACAGTGGAAAGACAACAACGCAAGGTCTGAGGTTGTGTCTTGAGGCCCAAACAGTGAAAATGTAAAAGAAGGAACAAGGAAAGAAGTGTGGTGACACTAATGATGCGGCAAACTAGGCCAAGTGTCTCCCGGCACCTTGGCTCCTGACTCACCGTGTACAGGAACAGTTACGGTGAAACCTACTACTTATCAAAAAATAATAAAGTCTGTTGTTTCTCGAATAAGCCTTTTCATTTGTATAATTCATCATCAAAATGTTTGCAGTTCATTATATTGCGACATAATTCAAAAAGTTCTTTCTTCGAGTCAGGTAATGAGATTATCATAAAGTACGTCAACCTTACGTAAGTCTGTGTTTATGTCATGGAGGTTTATTCATATAATGTGTTCACCCTTTCTAGTCTTTGTATGGGTGGCACATGGCCTGTATTGTTACAAATACAAAAAGTTCCATACAGGGTTTCCTTCCTGAGGAAGTGGATAAGGCAAGGATTCTCACCTGGAAGAATTACTGTACTATGCTTCATAGTACTTCATAGTACTTGTGTTCTAGGATCTGTTTCTTTGCATATATGTGTTACTGGCCATGGCGGCAAAATGGTGCCAATAGAGTACACAGGCGTTGACAGCATAATTTCTTTATGAACAATTTATGCTATTTAATGCTCCTACAAATATCCTGCATGAATTCATTTTTTCCTCTGTGCAAATATATGTAATTTCTCCTTGTGACAGTAGGAGGAACCAGGATTGTAATGTGAGAACAGACAGAGGAGAGCTAACATGCTTATGGTGAATGAGCATCCACCCACTCATGATCATGTGAGACATTGTGACAAAGATTATTGCTTAATGATTACGTAATTCTCATTTCTATCATTTTCTTCCTGAATTGGGTGTGTATGTCCTTCATTCTAAGACAGTCACACAGGAGAGAGAGAGAGAGAGCGAGAGAGAGAGAGAGAGAGAGAGAGAGAGAGAGAGAGAGAGAGAGAGAGAGAGAGAGAGAGAGAGAGAGAGAGAGAGAGAGAGAGAGAGAGAGAGAGAGAGAGAGAGAGAGAGAGAGAGAGAGAGAGAGAGAGAGAGAGAGAGAGAGAGAAGAGAGAACAAGAGAGAACAAGAGAGAACAGAGAGAGAGAGAGAGAGAGAGAGAGAGAGGAGAGAGAGAGAGAGAGAGAGAGAGAGAGAGAGAGAGAGAGAGAGAGAGAGAGAGAGAGAAGAGAGAGAGAAGAGAGAGGAGAGAGAGAGAGAGATGAAAAGAGAGAGAATGAAAAAAAGAAAGAGAGAGAATGAAAAGAAAGAGAGAATGAAAAAGAAGATAGAGAATGAAAAAGGAAAAAGAGAATGAAAAAAAGAAAAGGAGAATGACAAAAAACAAGATATGAAATAAAAATAGAAAAGGAATGAATAAAACACATGTGCAAAACACTGATGAACAAATAAAGAGGAACACAGAAAGAACAGAGTCTGTCACAAGGGGAGAAGTGAGATGAGAGCAGACCATGGGTCTGGCAAACAAACTTTACAATATAAAGGAGATCAAGGTCTCTTCTAGGACAGGTATAGGAAGGATAACTATTCTAAGTCTTTCTCACTTGAGGGTAAATACATACATGATATTAAAATCATATTCTAATCATATGTGATAGAAATATCCAACTGAAAAAGCAACAAATAGTAAAAAAAAGTATAAACCTCAGACCAAGCATTAATAAAGCGTCTAATAC
Source organism: Chionoecetes opilio (assembly GCA_016584305.1). Classification (NCBI taxonomy): domain Eukaryota; kingdom Metazoa; phylum Arthropoda; class Malacostraca; order Decapoda; family Majidae; genus Chionoecetes; species Chionoecetes opilio. The sequence continues at coordinate 469,228 of JACEEZ010019081.1, read as the reverse complement.
ACGACACACAAACCACCGAGAGCAAAGCATGCAGAGTGAGGGGCTCTGCGCGGAGCACCTCTGTACATACCCTTGATTATGGGGATGGCTGACCCTGCACAAAACAAACAGATGAACCAATGAGACACAGGAACATGCAAAACAGTAAAAACTCAGAGCCATCAATAACTGCTTGATTAAGGAGTGTCTCTAGATCAGTACTCTACAAGGCGTCAAACCACCTTGCTTAGTTTAGGCTAACTTGTTGCAAAGAAAAGATTGTTTTAAAGTAAAATTGAAATAATTGAATAGATATTTACAATATTTGTCAGCTCAGGTATACTTCTGGCATGCAATCATTGTTAGGAAGTACACCTGAATTTTAAACACATGAATCAATGTTTTATATAAAAAAAAATTCTTTATAAAAGTAAGTAAAGTGTTATAGAAAATCAATAAACCTACACAACCGAGGCTACACTATAATTTCCTAGATCTATAAGATCATACAAACAAAATAACTAGAGCTGACTCTACACTTCATGAGGTGCTTCAGGGTGGCCGTGTGTATTCACCTGGCTGTCATACATGAAGAAGGAGTTATATTCATGGGGTCCCTGCACCATATCCCATTTGTTCAATCTTAATTTTAAACCCTTGAATACTCTTAGCATTTACTATTTCATTTCAAGATTATTCCACACATCACTACACTGATCAAGAAAACTATCCTTCAAGCTTCTGGTTTAGTTTCTTTCCCTGTCCCTTGTGGCTCCTACGCTCCATTCATACATGCCTTGCTTGTCAATTCTGTCCATTCTGGCATTGCTCTCTACATACACATATTGGGGTTTTTTTCATACAAAGGAACTTCCCCCACACATGTGGGTGGCACAAAACCCCAAAGCAGTTCACTCACATTAGTAATCAACACAGCTTGCAGTTTACACACCCTAAATATACAAGATTATTTTACAAAATTTGAACTTTGATAGCCGTGTATGGAGCAATATTCCTTGGCCTAAACACTGCCATCAAATACCCTCTTTCTCTCCTTTCCTCTAATGAAGACAAGGCCAATTTCTCCAATCTCTCCATAGATGTCCAATCTGCCAGACTAGGAATCATGTTTGTGGCCACTCTCTATAGCCTCTCAGTCTTCTTTATACCCCATACCTTACGCAGACCATGCCACCATGGAGTCTTAACCTATGCCAGATCATGGTGATAATGAACTTTTTCAGCACGTCCTTATTAATATAGACATAGGCTGTTTTAAAGTTTGTTAGAAGTTTATAAATTACACCACCAATTTTATCAATATGTTTCTCTGATGATAAATCATCTTGAATTATTGCTCCATAGTCCTTCTCTTCACTTGCTGTAGTAATTATCTTGCTTCCCATTTCGTAACTCCACCTTATTCTCTTTGTGTGTGTATTCATCTGGTTGTGATTTACAGGAAAAGAGCTAAGCTTGTACTGTCCCGTCTCCACATTATCCAGTTTGGCTTTGAAGTCGTGAATATTCTTTGTATGAACTACCTCCTTATCCAGGTTACTCCCTCCTTATCCACAGTTCAATGGATCTGTATGGGAAGCTATATTTCTTGACATCTCTCTTACATGTGATACTTTTCAACTTCTTCCTAATAACCTCTCGTATGTCTTGCGTCCCATAAAAACGTCCTCTGTACCGACATTCTCTAGTCCCTTGGAAACCGTGAACACATTAATCAGATCAACAAACAGTTTTTCAACCACAAAACTAAAGTACATTTGTAATTGCTGCAAATGGCTGAGGAAAGAGTATTAACGAGTAGGGGAGAGCGGGGCAGGTTGCATCGAGGGTAGGTTGCATCATTGCCTCTAACTCGCATTAACTTTTTTTATTATTATTATTGTTGTAGTTGTAGTAGTAGTAGTTTATAGTAGTAGTAGTGTAGTAGTAGTAGTAGTATTAAGACGATGTACGTGTGATAACATGCGAGTTAGAGGCAATGATGCAACCTACCCTCGATGCAACCTGCCCCGCTCTCCCCTACTGTACTGCTATAAAGAGTTCAGCAAAAAAAAAGACTTGAACAATCATTTAAATCTACGCATTTTATGTATATCAATCAATGGGTGGGTTATTCGGACATCATAGAGATATAGTTTATAGCATTTTGGGATGGGTCAAATGATAGCTAGAAATATCAAACATATATGGAATTAACGTCTCTTAACCTAGAATGCTTTAAAGGAATTATAGTGGCCGCACGTTGAGGTGGGAGAATGTGGCCCCTTCACTCACCCCTTCCGAACCCACGGGATTGGCTGAGGTGTTAGGTGTTGGGGGTTTAGGGCGGAACTTAGAGTATGGCATTCTCACCCAACTTGAGCTTGAGTTTGACCTTGACCCAACATCCGACACCTCAGCCAATCCCGTGCGTTCGGAAGGGGGAAGTGAAGGGGTCCCATTTTTGCCACCTTAATGTGCAGCGACTATAGATTATTATCATTCTGTACATGTACTACTTACACACAGCACTACTTAGCTTCACAGGCTAAGTATGCACTGCTAGTTTTCTTACAAGGTACAGGTTGAAGTTCCCAAACTCGGCATCCCAAGACTCGGCAACACCCAAAACTTGGCTATGGTTCCGGATTTTCCAAAACACGCGAACATCCAAACCGGCGCTAGTTGACCCGGCGCTAGTGCACCACATAGCCGCTTGTTTGCCCGCCAATTTTTGTTGATGTTCAGTGTGATTGTCTGTAGGTGTGACACTGTTTTTTGTTACTTCATTCTGTGATTTTTTCATGTAATTTTCATCTTTTTTTCCCTTAATTATCTACGTTCTAAGTCGGAAAAGTCATTACCGGCTCGGCGTGTAAGTTGCCATTGGGAACTTCACTTATTCTGAAGGTAACAATAATGAATAGTTTCATCTGCAAATATCTACATCCACATTACACCTGAAAAGGCTAACCTGAATATATTTGCACGTATCCCTAAATTTTGTGACATATTTCTGGGCACATCATTGTTTTTCTAAGTAGTACTGTACATGTTTATCCACAGCCTTCTGTAAGAGCTTCAAATCTACTATTGTAATCTGATTTCTTAACCCCTTGAGGCCCATAACGTTATTTCCATTGTAATTTGGGTACCATTAGACGATTTTAATTAATATAAGCAATATTTTATGGATATGACCTCTTTAGTGTCCTTTTCCACTAACTAATTTGGTATATTCAGTTACTTTTTGTAATTTATGCTCGACAACAGACAATTTTATATAGCATGGGAAAGATCTGGGCGTGAAGGGGTTAATAATGAGGTGCATAAAGTTTTGCTTCATAATTGAGTTTATCGATGAGGCATGTGTTGAAATCCCAAATATGAAAACCATATCATACAAACTTACTTCCAATGTAAAGCAAACTAAATACCAAAATACAAAGAGAATCTAACAATTAAAAGCAAAGAAGTGAAGAAGTTACAAAATTGACAACACTGACGTCCACAACCACCATTATGACACCAAGCAACACGCAGACACTTCAAACAAACACAAAACTCCTACCTATTTCTTTATCTTGTTTCCTAGAAATAGCTAAAAAAAAAAAAAGAAGATAGTTATGAATATATATTAAAATCAGATACATCATACACAAAAATGTTCTTCAATATTTCTTTAGATTTCCTCAAAAGTTGCATCCCTACGCTCCCTAAGCAAACACTCTAACCAATCTTTGACCCTGAAAAATAATGCACTCAATTTTGCTGTCAACTGAACTCTAATTATATGGCTCAGGAATTAAGGGTTACAATCTACATATCCTTTTACCAAGTTAATATCAAAGAAGTAAATTCATTGTGGAGAACTTTGATGTCTTAAAATCATATATATGTAAGTGAAAATTTTCATTGGGACATTATTAATCAATTACAGCCAACTTCAAAATTCAGCAACAGTGAGGATGCAGGTGGTGGCGTGAGGTAGCATGCTAACTACACCTGACAAAGTGATGGGGAAAAAGACCAGTGGGTTGAAAAATCCTTAGGTAAAAACACTGTTGAGAACACCCAACACAAGTATCCTATGCCTAAAGGGGCTGTAACTATCATGTGCACAGAACTATCAAACACTGCGTAAGGTTTGTGCTGGATGGGAGGTATCATCTATGCCTACACACAGTGGCGGCTCGTGGCATAGGGCTGCAGAGCTGCAGCACCCCCAGACACTCACTGCCAGGTGTATGATATGCCTTTAGAGACACAGCAGAATTGATACACTACTAACAAATATATCATAATAAAAAGTCATTATATGTAATTTAATTATTTTTACTACGTTACTAATTGAATTTTCATTCAAACCAGACCAAAATTTAAGTTACTTTCATATTTGCTGTACGATTCTGTCTGCGCCACTGCCGCGCCACTTGTAAAAGCAATGAGCTGCAGTCGAGGCAGCTGAGTCTCGTCCCTGTCGTGTTTACAGTGCGAGTAGACGGTGTGGTTAAATCGTGCTTTCTTTAATTACCCTATGACTATGGAAAATCCAGTGAAGTATTTGCAAAACATCAATTTATTCCAGCTGACATTAAATGAGAAGACTGAAATCAAGAGGTACCGACTTTATTTTCAAGTAATACTGTAATTCTACCATCACCACCTCAGCCATCCCTCTACTACCAACACTACCACCCCCACCATCCCTTCTACCACCACCACTACTACCATGCCTTAAAATCCGTGAATATCAACTACAACTCATACCTGAGATAGGTAAAATTTGTGTATCCTACTGTTGTGTGAAGCTTGCAGTCCCTCCATTGTATTTTATCAGGAGCCGCCACTGCCTACACAGACGCACACTAGCACACACAAAAAACAAAGATCGTCTAAATGAGCTACGGAGATAAAACCCCACGAATATAACTCATTTCCCGTATATCACAACCAGGTAAATACACGTGGGTAAACACATACAAACACAAACACATCACTGGCTTTAAAAAATATTGTACGAAGAAAGATTTTAAACATAAAATTTTTACAACCCTGGAGAGAAAGGAATCTCTTTGTGCCCTCTGCACAAAGAGATGGGTCTCTGACGTGGAAGCAATAATCATTCAAACACAAAGATCCAATTGCACGATTGCCCTGTACGTATTTCCATTCTCATCACTATATCTTTTGTCAATTTGTTGTGTACATGTATTTCTGAAGTAGTTATTTCAGATGCCTTCATCTCTCCTCACACTATGGCATTGCATTACTGTGTATTGTTTGCCTAAATCAACTGGCCTCTCTGTTAACATTTCAATTAGTTAACTTTCAGATTTCAGCACAACATTTTATTGCCGTGGCTGTATCTATCGTTAAGTTTGACAAGATCTACTCAAACATCATCCACACAAACCCATCAACTGCCATTACCGCCAACAAGCTCTTACGTCTTTGGTGCCTGTCTGCAGAGCATCACTGACATTCTGGTTAATCATGATACACATGATGCACAATACTGTTTTCAGTTTTCATAAAAATGTAGTGGTTGGATATTATAAAATTATTTCATGTGTTCACTCCATAGCAAACTCACGTACATGCCCATACACACCACACACTCACATACACAGAAACATACATGTGTTTGTACATACATATAGGTAACTCAAAATAAGCAACAATATCAACTGTGGGATGTATTTGGTTTTGATATTTAGAACCTAACTGAAGTGAACTGAACTGGAAGCCAAATACACAATACAACACCTAGTCACCAAACATCAACCAAACCAGACCAAACACCAAACATCAACACCTTCCACTAGCATATTTTGTAGTAATTCCCCAGATGAACTGATGAATAACTACGGGCAGCAGCTGATGCATCTGATGAGTCACACAAACCATTGCCTCCACAAACCCTACCATGAATGAGGTCAAATAGGTTTACCATGGGAACACCTCTGACCCCACACACCACAAAAATGTTGAGGTAGTCAGTAAGAAGACACAGCCTGGGGGATACGTAAAGTCACCACAATCATCACACAGGATCGACTGCTATACCATTGTGGCTACTCTAGTACAACACATCAATGAGTTTGCTGACGGGGGAATCAATGTTCAGTGCCAGTCAGCATTCACTCGGCAGTATTACCAACAAACTCCAAGATGTGAATCAGTATTATGCCCATCACCACTTATGAGTCACATTGTAAATATAACATATGTTTGCTTTCTAAATGTTATCATAGACTACCAAGACTATCAAGCAATGTCAGTGTAGATGTTAAATTTCAGTATACGGTATTTTGTTTATTTTTTATATTTTGACAACACATGGAAAAAAAAGAATAATAATTAATGTTAACCTATAACATACAGATGAAATATATTGTTGAACTAACCTTGACAGTCGAAGAACTCCTCCTCACTCCCCGATGAATCTGAGTCTCTCCTTATGCTCTCCATTCTAAAGTTGGCTGTTGGAGGGAATTCAAGAATTGTATAGTTTAGATTAACCTTGAACACGGTCTCATTCTTCTGAGCTGAAGAAGCAACAGACTTGGAGTGAGAGCCTGTGCCTGAGTGCACACGAACATACTTAGTGACTTGAGTGAAAATTTAGGAATGTTTATGAAGGTAGAGGAGGGAGGTTTACATAAGTGAAATATTAGGGGTGTTTATGAAGGTAGAGGAGGGAGGTTTACATTAGTGAAATATTAGGGGTGTTTATGAAGGTAGAGGAGGGAGGTTTACATTAGTGAAATATTAGGGGTGTTTATGAAGGTAGAGGAGGGAGGTTTACATAAGTGAAAATTAGGGTGTTTATGACAGGTAGAGAGGAGTTACATTAGTGAATATTAGGGTGTTTATGAAGGTAGAGGAGGGAGTTACATTAGTGAAAATATGGGGTGTTCTGAGGTAGAGGAGGAGGTTTACATTAGTGAAACTATTAGGGGTGTTTTATGAGTAGAGAGGGAGTTTACATTAGTGAAATATTAAGGGTGTTTATGAAGGTAGAGGAGGGAGGTTTACATTAGTGAAATATTAGGGGTGTTTATGAAGGTAGAGGAGGGAGGTTTATAGCAGTTGATGGAAAAGGGAGGAAGCATATACAGTAAAATTCCATTTACGTTTTTTCACATTATTGAGATTTTAGAAGGTCCAGACTGCCTGTTATAATACATGTTACAGCATACACTTGGTTCCTCCCTGGCTACTGTGCAAGCATTGCCCTGATGCTTGCAAACATATCAATTTTTTATTCATAAGGTCGCAATCCATCTTCCATGCTTGATGTAGGAGACAACTACAAGGCATGAGGGCTGAGGGTTGGGCTCCCTTCCCCGGGTAATGTCATTTGCCATAAAAACAAAAAGCAGAAGTTTGCTTTTTGTTACGTGCCATCCTACCTGTTTGGCAGAAGGCTCATTGTATATATGCGTGTATTTCTATTTCAAAAACCCTATTGTCTGCATCCCATGCTATATCACTGTAACATTTTCTAGCAAGGAGGCATGCTTTTAACACACATTCTCTACTTCAAGCTCTAAAATGTCTTGGATCAACTCGATCTGCACTACTGTCATCCAAAATTATAAGGTGGATCATGAAAGGAAGAGCAGTAACACAAATAATCTTAAAAAGCCTTTAACTAAGGGTACACAAGACTTTAAGCTTCATCATAAGCATAAGCAAATACAAAAACATAGCACAAATACCTTGGTTCTGGGAGTTCAATGTGTTTCTTGATCCGCTTCGCGACCACGAGCCTCTCTTCCGCGTGTCATCGATCAAAACACTGTCCATACTCACATTCAGTTCCCGTCGCTTTAGTTTGGGACTTGAACCGTGTCCAGAGTGGTTTTCTTCACTCTCATTATTATTATTATTATTATTACTATTTACACCGATATTGGCAACCACGTCACCTTCATAAATAACCTGAGAAGGATCCCCTAGATCATTACTAGTCCTAAATGAGCCGCACTTGCTCAGTTGTTCAAGGTTTGGCGTGCGGTCGGAGGAAACACTGGGACTGTGGGGAACACCGGACGACACCTCTGCACCGGCCGGGTCTTGAGCACCATCCTCGACATCCTCGCTGCCCTGGCCGTACTTCTTAGCCAGCATAGTCTGTGTTTCGTTCTCAATGTTACGGATATCCTCGATGGTCAGGCCCCACCACTCGTCCATCCACGCCCACGCCTGTCTGTGGGCTCGCAGCATGGTTTTCCTGAGTGCTGGAACAAAACAAAGGAGACATCGATAGGAGAGACAAAACAACTAAGAGCATGTCACTCACACTACAAAAAAACTTCACATGAAAAGGAAGAGATATGATAATAGAATACATGTGAATGATCAGGCTTCTTCACATTTGTGTGTATTGAATAAGTCACACGTAGCAAAAAATTAATGAAGTGTCTGAAGAATGAGATCAAATGTTAGTTACCAATATCATGGATGAACTTTTCTATTTTGGTCTGCATTCCCCAGTACCGGAACTCCACCTTGCACAGCTTGTAGGCGCACATGATCGCCTCGCCATTATCCAGGGGAGTATTCTTGCCCTGCCGAGGGAGGACATTCAAATATATTAATACAGTCTCTCTCTCTCTCTCTCTCTCTCTCTCTCTCTGGGATAATATACACAATATACAGAGGGATAATATACACTATCGGATTACATATTATCATTATTATATTTACATGTTCACAAAGAAGATATGATCAATGTATTTCCTATAACAAAAACTCTAGCATACAGCAACAATACATCAAATACATATATCATGGCTTCATTTCAGGTAAAGATCCTATAAAGCATATTTCATTGCATTAAAAAAAAAAAAAAAAATCTTCATACATACATAAAAAAAATTCATACACACATCTTTTTTTTCATACATAAGGCTTTCTGCCAAACACGTGGGATGGCATAAGACCCAGAACAGCTCACCTACAAAATGTAAATACCATGTTTGTTATAAAGTAGTAACAAGAATACATAAAAAAAAAAAAATTGCAATACTCTTTTACTATACTACTACACTAATCATACTTTTTTAACCTTAACCACTAAAAGTGTAAGTGGTATTATTCCAGATGAACACCGAACTCACTTTGGTGGACGAATCCATTTTTTTCTGGTGACTTTTGATGTGTTTTGAATTAATCTGTTCACCGTTTCTGTCGCGTTTAAAAAAAAAAAAAAATCTTTCTTTACACAGCGCGCCAAAGTATTGTTCGCGACATCATAACACAGCGCTTCCATACGGGAATTCAGAAAATGTACTCTATGGCAGCCTACTGACTTCCGAGAGAGATATCTTACATATGGCAGCTTGTTTAAGGCACGGGCAGTCCATCAAGACCGTTGAGGAATGTTCAGATGCCACTTGTCAATTATAGACGAAGCATTTAAAAAAGTATCGCCTTCCTTCCCGCGAGTAATTTGAACAGACGCGCATTGGTATAACTATCATTATTTTCATAATGGGTGGCAAGAAAGACCTAACAAAGGAGCAAATTAAAGTTATTGTATCTCTACACAAGGCAGAGAGGCCAGTGGAAGAAATATCAAGGATTGTGGATGTTACGAGGAGATGTGTGCATAAGTGGGTGGAAAGTTTCACGGTGGGTTGGCGGGGTGGCGACAGCCGTGACACAAGAACATTATAAGTGGCTAGGGCGAGGATGTAAAAGTCATATCGCAATATTTTTCTTGCTCTTAATTGAGGATGGGCATCCACTTGACGTTTCATGACATTTAGGGTGCTTGCTGATGTTTTACATCCTCACCCTGGCCACTTATAATGTTCTTGTGTCGCGGCTGTCGCCACCCCGCCAACCCACCGTGAAACTTTCCACCCACTTATGCACACATCTCGTAACATCCACAATCCTTGATATTTCTTCCACTGGCGCCTCTGCCTTGTGTAGAGATACAATAACTTTAATTTGCTCCTTTGTTAGGTCTTTCTTGCCACCCATTATGAAAATAATGATAGTTATACCAATGCGCGTCTGTTCAAATTACTCGCAGGAAGGAAGGCGATACTTTTTTAAATGCTTCGTCTATAATTGACAAGTGGCATCTGAACATTCCTCAACGGTCTTGATGGACTGCCCGTGCCTTAAACAAGCTGCCATATGTAAGATATCTCTCTCGGAAGTCAGTAGGCTGCCATAGAATACATTTTCTGAATTCCCGTATGGAAGCGCTGTGTTATGATGTCGCGAACTTTGGCGTGCTGTGTAGGTAAAGGTTAGCTTTTTTTTTTTTTTTTTTTTTTTATAGTTAGTTAGTTAAAGGTTAGGTTAGGTATAGATTAGGTTAAAAAAAATAAAAAATGTCATTTTTGCAAAAAAAAAATTATTGTATTTGCGACAGAAACGGTTAGCAGATTAATTCAAAACACATAAAAATTCACCAAAAAAAAAATAGTTTCGTCCACCAAAGGAAGTTCAGTGTTCATCTGGAAATTTAGCGTTTAAGTTCCTATACAGTATATGGGAACACAGCCACCCACCTTGCACATGTCTGAGTAGTCTTCTATCCAGTTATCAGTGAGAGGACCTCTGCTGGTCTTCTGGGAGATGTACTTACGTGGGTCTTCATCCTCCAGGTAATCTGCCCCATACAGCTGGTCCTTCACCACGTCAATCAAATCTGTGTGTGTGTGTGTGAGAGAGAGATAGATATATATAAGAGAGAGAAGAGAGAGAGAGAGAGAGAGAGGAGAGAGAGAGAGAGAGAGAGAGAGAGAGAGAGAGAGAGAGAGAGAGAGAGAGAGAGAGAGAGAGAGAGAGAGGAGAGAGAGAGAGAGCGAGAGCGAGAGAGAGAGAGAGAGAGAGAGAGAGAGAGAAGAGAGGTTAATTATATTACAAAAAGAAATACATAACTAGAGCTTCCATAGCAGTGACAAACAGTATATCAAGGTTTGGAAAATGTCCTTTGTATTAAGTATTTACTTTTACACACGAGTTAAGAAATTCAGGAGCAATCAACCCAGAAAAGTTATATAGAAAAAGTTACATATGTATTGCATTTCAAGACTTCAGTATAAGACATGTTTTGGTGAGTACAGTAAAACCCTTATAACTCGGCACTGTATAACTCGGAATTTGACATAACTCGGCAAGGCAAAGACAGGGTTTTTTTTTTTTTTTTTTTTTTTTTTTTTTTCATCTATGCCTATAGCGCGTGTAGGCAGTGAGCTCCAGGGGTGGGATGGTAGGCCCTGGAGGCTCACTCGGGGGCTGTGATGGTTGGCCCTCGCCAGTGGTGGCGCAGGCAGGATTCTTATAGTGACACCTGTAATTAGAGGCTCATGCCGCCGCCCTGTGTCCTCCCATGCACTCGCAGTCGAAGGTAGAGTTAATGGACAGGGCATGTGGGTGTTCTTAGGCCACTCGACGGTGCAGAAAGATTTCAAGTGGATTTATGGGTCTCACTCGGGATCGAACTCGGGTTTTCGAGAACGCCACTCGGTGACGCTAACCACTCTGCTACCGCCTCCCCTAGATTGCATCGCTTGGTTTTCACTCGGTATATCATGCCCTCACAACCTCTTGTGTGAACATGTAAACAGAAAGTCGGCAAAAAATAATGTATCTCGGCATATTGCTGTTATAACTGCATCTCTTTGCTTACACTCGGCAAAGCCTTAGTCGCATAAAGTAGTGTTTTTGTCCTTTTGACCTTTCCTGCAGGCTCAGGCTCTTCAATTTCATTGAAGTCTCCCTTCCTGCTGGAGACACCCTTGCGTGATGGAGCTGACATCTTGAAATACAGTACTGTATGATGTAATCCCAAAACACGTAAAATAGGTGGCAAAGTAAAGCAAAGGTCAGGAACCAGCGCGTAGGCTGTCAGCTGCTGAGCCGTGTTTATGTCGTCCAAGCACCGTCTTGGATACGAATTCCGTTTTTTGTCGAAATTAAAAAAGGATTGGTTTCTGCTTAAAAAACACAAGAAGCTTGGTAGGAGCCGAAATAATAATCAATGCAAAACATTGCAAACAATATCACAAAGTAGTATAACACACATTTCAGCAAGTGTTATTGGATTGGGATTCGTAATCCAAGACGGTGCTTGGACGACAAAAACACGGCTCAGCCTACGCGCTGGTACCAGACCTTTGCTTTACTTTGCCACCTATTTTACGTGTTTTGGAATTACATCATACAGTACTGTATATCAAGATGTCAGCTCCATAATGCAAGGGTGTCTCCAGCAGGAAGGGAATGGAATTGAAGAGCCTGAGCCTGCAGGAAAAGGTGAAAGTGCTGGCAAGGATGGATGTAGGTGCGTCCATGCGTGCTATTTGTGCTGAGTTTGATATCAAATCCAGCACATTCTATTCTACCCGTTCACGGGTAAGTGTAGTTTTTATGCTTTGACAGTATTTTTTTTTTTTTTTTTTTTTTTTTTTTTTTTTTTTTTTTTTTTTTTTTTAAACCCATATCAGAGGAGGACATTGCATAACTCGGCACATTGAATAACTCGGCAAGGGCCAGAGCCCCTATCGTGCCGAGTTATAAGGGTTTTACTGTACAAGTAATACAGTCTGTGCTATTTTGGCATGTTTGAGTGAGTTCTTATTGTGTGGGGGGACTAGAGGAGAGGTAACCATCGGATAATTCAAACATTCGGCTAATCTAACCCAGGCCACCCCCAAATTACATTGCATTAGATGAGGGTTTAGTACTGTATATTCTTAACCTTTCCTTGGCATAAAAAATTGTCTGTTGTCGAGCTACAAAATTACAAAAAGTAACTTAATACAGTATACCAAGTTAGTTAGTCGACAAGGATACTAAACAGGTCATATTTATAGGTACTTTTTTTTTTTATATAAAAAAACATGTTTTCACCGAGTTTATATTTTTGTATGTTAATCTTTATTTGTAAATTATTGCTGTCATCGTATTCACATTTAGATTATGTTAACTGATTTTATGTCTGCTAAGGAGCTCATGCTCAGCAGACTAATGCCTATAAAATGTGTATATATTTATTTATGTGTATATAATTGTTATTTGGCAATAAACTCTATAAACTATCTATAAACTATATTTATAAAAACATTGCTTATATTCATTAAAAATCATCTAATAGTGGTCAAATTACAATGAAAATTACGTTCTGGGTCTCAAGGGGTTAAGGGACCGTCTGTTACTCTTGGACGTATTTTTTTTCCCGTCATAACATGCATTTGTTATAACTATTTCGACGATAGTGTAGAAATAAGACATATAAAGTTTACATGCAGGGCTTCAATTTAACCCCTTCATGGACAGATCTTTCCTTTGCTATATATAATCTGATGTTGTCGAGCCATAAAATTACGAAAAGTCACTTAATATACCAAATTAGTTAGTGGCCAAGGATACTAAACAGGTCATATCTATAAAACATTGCGTATATTCACTAAAAATCGTCTAATGGCACCCAAATAACAATGGAAATTACGTTCTGGGCCTGAAGGGGTTAACTGCCATTAACATAATCAATAACACCCGACAGCCATGGCGCTCACCTATTTCTCGCTGCTTCATATCTGACTTGGACAGGTTGAAGACGTTCTCCTGCTGCCCCCCATCGTTGAAGTAGTACGTCTCCACCTCAATGTTAAACTTCTCCACAAAGGGGCAGGTGAAGCGGGTCTTGGTGTACGGGTAGGCATTCCACGCCTCCTCCTCCACTGACAGGGCGGACTTGGGGATCAGCGACTTCAACCACCCTGGAAGGAAGGCACAAAATCAAGTAAAATAAGGAAAGAAAAAAAACAAATCAAGTAAATCAAGTACTAAATATATATAAAAAAGTAATCAAGTAAATCAAGTAAATAAAAAAAGAGTAATCAAGTAAATCAAGTAAATAAAAAAGAGTAATCAAGTAAATCAAGTAAATAAAAATAAAAGTAATCAAGTATATCAAGTAAATAAAATAAAAGTAATTATGTAAATCAAGTAAATAAAAAAATAAAAGTAATCAAGTATATCAAGTAAAAAATAATCAAGTAAATAAAAAAAAGATGATCAAGTAAATCAAATAAATAAAAATAAAAAAGTAATCAAGTAAATCAAGCAAATAAAAAAAAGAGTAATCAAGTAAATCAAGTAAATAAAAAAAAAGTAATCAAGTAAATCAAGTAAATAAAATAAAAAGTAATCAAGTAAATCAAGAAAATAAAATATAAAAAAGTAATCAAGTAAATCAAGTAAAAAAAAAA
>JACEEZ010019081.1:445000-447500 GCA_016584305.1 Chionoecetes opilio | reverse complement strand
CCGTCTGTCGTCGCCCGAAAAAAATGCGTAGTGAAATTTGAAACCGTCTATACTTGCAGATACAAAGCATAAAACAACGCTGAAACAGAGTAGATTATACAGGCATGATATAAACTACTGTGTATTATCTTCAGTGGCACATAAAAATCAGTAGTAATGCTATAATTCGTAATATATGGCGCCTGGCGACATGACTGCAGGTGGCGACTTGACTGTTATCTACGGTAGTGGACATGGATACTAAACAGGTCATATCTATAAAATATTACTTATATTCATTAAAATCGTCTAATGGTAGTCAAATTACAATGAAAATTACGTTCTGGGATTCAAGGGATTAACGTCAGATTTTCCCATACTGTCTAATGAGGTTAGACGGTCGATGATAAGCTTCCAATTCTATTTTTTTTTTTTTAATATATACTTTATTTAAATTTATTATTATTATGAGAATCTTTATTTTTATTATTTTTATTATTTTTTATTATTATTATTTTATTATTATTTTATCAACCTTATTTTATTTACTTCATTATTTTCATTAACTTTATTTTTAGTTTAATATTAATACAGTAAATCACAATGTACATACAGACAATGGAATTATACAACAGAATAAACTTTCGGTAGCGTACATTTCCCGTTCTCTCTCTCTCTCTCTCTCTCTCTCTCTCTCTCTCTCTCTCTCTCTCTCTCTCTCTCTCTCTCTCTCTCTCTCTCTCTCTCTCTCTCTCTCTCGTCTCCATGAATAATTAATATCCATTGTTTCTTAAGTCTGGCTTTCACCCCCTCCCCTCCCTGTTTCCTTCCACCTGTGAAAATACTGACAACATACGTGACATTACACACCCTTGTCTTGGCCAACATATACTACCGTAGATAACATTAAAGTTGCCAGGACAACGTTTCTTTTTTATTTACAGACGTGTGGTGGCGTTAATACTTACATTTCTACATCCATGATTTCAGGAAAGTTAGAAGGGGCTATCTGGAGAGTCTGTGTCATTTTGTGTCTTCATCTGTGTCATAGTATGGCTATAAATGAACAAATTACAAAAATAAAACCGAGTGGCGACGTTGACAACGGGATACACTAAGGTTGCCATCTAGTGTTTATGTTATGAGTGTCCTCCCGCCGTCGTCGTCGCCCGAAAAAAAACACGTAGGGAAATTTGAAACCGTCTATACTTGCAGCTACAAAGCATAAAACAACGCTGAAACAGGGTAGATTATACAGGCATGATATAAACTACTGTGTATCATCTTCAGTGGCACATATAAATCAGTAGTGATGCTATAATTCGTAATATATGGCGCCTGGCGACATTAGGGCAGGTGGCGACTAAAGTGTTATCTACGGTAGAGGTCCTCCCATTCTCCCCTTACCCAGGGTAATACACAGAGGTATATCTTAGAGGTTTTTATTATTACCCTTGCCTCTTACCATTCTCACACGTATCTTATTTTTCATTGCTCTCATTACCTTCCTAACTAAATCCTAATAACATCTTGAAGTCCCTGCCACAGCTTATTATTAATCCTTTTTTAATCTTTCTTTTTAATACATGTAAAAATAAATCAAGGAGTGAAATAAACTAGGTAAATAAACTACGAAACAATAACAAACAAAAAACAAAAAAAAAGACTAATAACTGACCCATTCTCATCCTCTTAAAATCTTTCGCTTCTCTGATCGCATAAACGCAAAGTAAAAATTAGTATTAACCCCTTGAAACCCAGATCTTTCCTTTACTATAAAAAATCGTCTGTTGTTAGCCATAAAATTACGAAAAGTCACTGAATATACCAAATTAGATAGTCGACAAGGATACTAAACAGGTTATATCTATAAAACATTGCTTATATTCACTAAAAATCGTCTAATGGCACCCAAATTACAATGAAAATTACGTTCTGGGTCTCAAGGGGTTAACCGAGCAGAGGATATGTCAACACTATGATAACATAATGCGATATATAAACTGTCTGTCCTATCAACACCATTACAAAACCTCCATGTCAACACCAAACACACACCTCTCCTATACAATTATAAGTCAATTACCCATAGATACACACCCTCCCATGTCAACACCACCCTGTCAACACCCACACCATCCAAGAGTCAACACCAGCTGGACACACACACACACACACACACACACACACCACACAACACACACACACACAGCCTGCCGCACTATTACAGACGTGACCTAGCCCAGATTGAGGTCAGAAGAGGCTGGAGGAGTGAGAGGGAGGAGAGGGAATGAGAGGGAGGAGAGGGGGTCTTCTCTCTCTCTCTCTCTCTCTCTCTCTCTCTCTCTCTCTCTCTCTCTCTCTCTCTCTCTCTCTCTCTCTCTCTCTCTCCAGCACTTAGCCGGCTTGCTTCTTCTTATTTCCTCCTATTCTTCTTTCTTTTTTTCAACTCTTTTCCTCTTTACTCTCTTCCTCTTCCTCTTCTCTATATCTATTCCTATTCTTTCCTCTTCCCCTTCCT
>JACEEZ010019081.1:440000-442500 GCA_016584305.1 Chionoecetes opilio | reverse complement strand
ATATATCATCTATGTATGTAGTATGTAGTATGTATGATGTATGTAGTAATGATTAGTATGTAGAATCATGTAGTATTATATGTAGTGATGTATGAAATCTCTATATAGTAGTAGTAATGTTATAGTATCAGAATGGGCGATTAGATATATAAAAATCATAATCAAAGGCTGTATACAATCTAATAAATCTAATCAAAGTAAGCACAGTATAATCATAATCAAATCATAATCAAATATGAAGCTGCAGCTTTAATCATAATCAAATCATAATCATATTTTTCTTCATAATGATCAATGATTAAAATGTGATTATTGTGATTATTTCATTGTATTTTCCATGTAGCAATTCTATTTCTCCTAAATAAATTAGCCAATTTCATATATATATGTTCCAGGTCCAAGCATGTTTGCACAGCATGACACTAAAGGCGTTTTCTGCGGGGGAGCAAGAGAAATTTCGCTTGCACGCGGTCACTTTTCTCTTGCTGTATCCCCGCAGAAAACGTTCACCCGTCGCTTGCTCCATGAGAAGGCGACGCGGCGGCTGAGATGTAAGCAAAACAAAGATCAAATGACTATTTTGACCCTCTAGATATTTTCACACTGGGACGTATCCTATACCGTCATAGTCAGAAAAGTGTGCAGATTCAGGAACGTGTGCTTAGAAATTTAATGTAATCATAAATAGCCGAGCAATGAGGAGTTGAAGCCAAACAAGTGGGAGAAAATGTTTATGCACTGTTTTACTTAACCCTTGTTTTCGTATACTTGTACAGTACTTACATTACAGTGATAAATGTATACTAATGCGATGCAAAATTTCCTCTGGAAGCCGATAGTGGTCTCAGTGTTTCCTAATATCCAATGGTATTGTCAGCAAATCGGGTAAGAGTGAGGTGTGTGAAGTTGCTAATTTGCGTTTGTTGACAAGTCACACATTCCTTTAAGCTAGTGACAATTGCAATAAAAAACACTGTTGACTAATGTATAACTGAACAAAAAAATGACCTCAATAATAATCATTACTGTGTACAAATAATCACAATAAAATGTGATTATAATCATAATCTAATCATAAGCAAGCAATAATAGAACAAATTTAATCATAATCACAAATACGTAAAGTGAAATAATCATAATCAAATCATAATCATAAAAAGGAAAACACGACTAATCATAATCTTATCATAATCAAAAATTATTCCGGATGATAAATCAAAATCAAATCATAATAATTTTTTATAATCATGCCCATGTCTGATGTATGTATGTATGTATGTATGTATGTATGTATGTATCTATCTATCTATGTATGAATGAATGTATAAACAAACAGCCTTCTATTCATTAAGTTAATTAAGCAATACAATCACGTTCAGGTCTTTCTCGTTAGTATTCAAGTCACTTTTACGCTGACTCGTATATTCTTTCTATCTTTTCTTCTTCTTTTTTTTACATCACAAAGGACTGGCCAAGGGCACAACAAAAATGGGTAACACAAAGCCCGCTTAGTTGCCAGTCCCTATAAAGAAGACAGTAAGAGAGTAAAATAAAAAAGAGGGGTGGGCCAATTTAGTTCAGGAGGTGTCTTGTTACTCTTCTCTTGAAAAGATTTAAGTCGTAGGAAGGTGGAAAAATAGAAACAGGAAGAGAGTTCCAGAGTTTACCAGTGAAAGGGATGAAAGATTAAAGATACTGATTAACTCTTGCATTAGGAAGATGGACAGAATAGGGATGAAAATGAGTAGAAAGTCTTGTGCAGCGAGGCCGCGGGAGGGGGGGAGGCATGCAGTTAGCAAGTTCAGAAGAGCAGTGTGCATGAAAATAACGGTAGAAGAGAGCAAGAGAAGCAATATTGCGGCGGTGATTTAAAGATTGAAGACAGTCAGTCAGAGGAGGGGAGTTGATGAGACGAAAAGCTTTTGACTCAACCCTGTTTAAGAGAGCTGTATGAGTGGATCCTCCCCAAACATGTGAGACATACTCCATACATGGGCGGATAAGGCCCCTGTAGAGAGCAAGCAATTGGGAGGGAGAAAAAAAAGGACGCAGACGCCACAGGACACCTAACTTCTTAGAAGCTGTTTTAGCAAGAGATGAGATGTGAGATTTCCAGTTCAGATTTTTAGTAAAGGATAATCCAAGAATGTTCATTGTAGAAGGAGATAGTTGAGTGTCATTGAATATGTCTGTGTCATCTATCTGTAGGTGTGTAGAGTGATGTGTAAGGTAAAGTTAGACTCACCTTCTCCCCTAACCACTGTACTAAATTATTACTCCCATGTTAGGGTAGCGACTTCATAAGGGGTCGCAAGTTCAAATAGGTTCCAGAAAGTATAAGGTTGGATCAAGATGGGTTCAAGCATACTACTGTATATAAGGGATCGGATACTATTTAGCTTCTTACTCATCATCGACTAACTATATTTCTATTTTATTATATTTTATTATATTTTAACCTCTATTCTACTCTATTCTATTCTATTCTACTCTACTCTAT
>JACEEZ010019081.1:425000-432500 GCA_016584305.1 Chionoecetes opilio | reverse complement strand
TTATAACCTACATTGTCGCAGCAACAAGCCGATTTCGGCATTTTTTATTCTTCGTTTTTCCAAGGCATTGCTTATTGTATTTGACAAGCGTTTGCCAGACGCAGCAGTACTGTCTTAGAAAACAGTGTGAACATCGCCCAAATTTTACATGCCACAATATACATGTAAAAATCTATTAAGCTTTGCTACTCGAGGCGAGTAATTTGCATTAAATTGCTATTATAGAACGTTCCATCGTAATGCATGTCATCCATATAATTATTTAGAACAACAGAAGAACTATATTTTTTGGTATTCAAATGCGGTGCATCAATTTTTATCGCGAAATTAATTTATGAAAAATATTAGTCGCGGAGCCAAAAACACAGTAGACCAACCTTTGAGTTAAAACTGCCAGCGACCACTGGCATTTCTCGAGTTGCAGTTCTCTCTAATTAGCACGCAATTAAACTGAATTTTCCACAACTGTCTATCCCTTGCCACTATTTTTCATCAAACTTCGTAATTACACACCCACCGTTCATCCCTCTCATTTCGCTCACACCCATGACGGAGAAAAAGTCCCTCTGTCACTCATTACAAGCTGCTATATTATATAAGCTATGCTAAAATCTAAATCTAAAGTGCGGTTAAGAAAAAGGCACTACTCCTATATAGAGAAAATACTGTTTTAAAATAAGTTACATAAAAGGATAAATGTAGTTTATAACGATATATGGCATAAAATGATATTCAAATCAATCCTTGCATAGTCCAAGCGATAGTTTGTGATAAGTTCGTCGTCGGTGCATTCGTTGAGGACGTTCCTGCACTGCCAAACCTCCTCAGCCGACGGCTGCGTTGGTGTTGATTGGTCTTTTTAATGCCTAAGTTAAGACAAATCACCTATCAAACATATTAAGGATTTTTGGTCTTTGATACAATCTTGCGACAAAATCACGGTTTTTAATAGGGTTAATAGATCTCCTGAACTATCTTCGGCCGGCGCAACCGCCGAAGCCAATATCGGCTTCAGGCCGGCGCAACACCCACACTTGGCTTTCTTCTGGTACCGGAGTAATTTATTTTTGTTTTAGACACGTTACATAGCTACTATTATTTATTACTGAATCACGGTTGTGTCGCCCCTCACGGTGCCGTGGTGGCGGTGACGGTTGCAGTGGCAGCGGCAGTGGTTCTGGCAACCCCTGTGGTCGTGGCAGTGGTTGTCGTGGCAGTGGCAGGGCGAACACTTCTGGCGGGGCGACGTTGCTGCCGCTGTTGTTGGTGTTGCCGCCACTGCTGACGCTATTGACGCTGTTGTTGCCACTGTTGACGCTGCTGTTGCCACTGCAGCCGCTGTTGTCGCTGCTGTTCCCACCGCTGCTGCGCCACCTGCAGACGGGTGGCGATGGTGTCCTTGACGGCCGCCACCTGGGCTGGCGGGCCCCTGATGGTGACGGTCTTGGTGGTGGTGTCGGTGGGGGGCGGCACCGTCACCCTCACGCCAGGGTGTTCCTGCGCCGCTTCAGGAGCGCCGCGCCGCCAGGACCCACCACGTGGCGCCTCAGGTCCGTGGCAACCTCCACCACCGCCACGCACGCCGCTTGCCTCTGGCGCCGACGTTCGGCGGCCTCGCGGGTCTTGACCTCGATGTCCTGCAGGTGCCGCGTCAGTTCCTTGGCGGCAGCGGACACCTGGGTCTTGAGGCCCCGCAGCACCACCTCCTGCGACAGAGTGTCGTGAGGGGGAGGCACGCGCACTGCCAACGACGGGTATTTTTGACACAACTTGTCCCCCGTCTCGCCGCGCGGGCCGATCACGTGTCGGCGCATGTTTGGGGTACGACAAGGACCGTGTCCACTGTGTCTTCCAGCCACGACTGTCCCACCGCGTCCCGGGGGACGTGTGGGGGAGGGACGGGGCGCGGCCGCCGCCTCCTGCCCGTGGCCTTGACTGTCGTGGCCTCTGGGGCGGCGATGTCCTCCGGGGCGCCGTTGGCCTCCGAAGTGGTGGCCTGCACGGCCTTGGCGGCTGCTTTTCAACACTGTCCTTGTAAAACAGTTTCTTCTGTTTCTTGCGGCAGACGACTTGCCAGCCGAGGCCGTCGTCCTGCTCTTGGTCGTCACGGACACGGCGGCGGCGGCGACGCACCTTCTTGCGCTGCGGCTGCGGACGTGAGTCCCGGGAAGGCGTTCGCCGTTGTCCACGGATTCCATCAACTCTTGAGGCTCCAGCGCTGCCTTTTGTGGGGCGTCGAGGAGCGGTTCAGAGAGGCAGGTTTCCTGCGGCACCACCAGGCAGGGCTCGGACAGAACCTCCGCACTGTGCTCCTGGTGGTGGTTGGAGTGCTCCTCCGGCAGGGAGGGCGATCCCTGCTGCTCCGTCTTGACGTTGAGCACGAGCACCTCGACGCTTTCCACGGCGTCTTTGCGGCGTCTGTTGCCGCAGCACTTCCTGCGGCACAGCTTGGCGAGGGTCCTGAACGCCTTCTTCAGGCCGGCGCAACACCCACACTTGGCTTCCTTGGCTTCCTGGGTCTCTTCAGTAACACGCTTCTCTTCAGTCTTGGGAGTCATGACCTAGACTTTCTATACCCACCAGTTGACGCAGGTCCCTAATAATAAAAATTCCCTACAAACAGTTTGGAGTTAGCAAATAGGAACAAATCCTTTTTTGGCACACACTCATCATCACACACATCTTCACTACTAGTGTTTCTAACTCCAAGCTCACGCTGATTGGCTACTACAGTGTCTGCCTAGATCCAAGCTGGCGTCAGTAAGGGTCCCGGGGTTCCAATATGCTCAACTCCAACCTCGCGTCAAGGGGCCTCTCACGCCACCGCCATCATCATCATCATCAGCATTCTTCTTCTGAATATCACCTCGATTATTGCCACATTATTGCCCTATACCATAGACCACTGTATACCTGGACTGTTCACGCGACAATGTTTTGAATTGCGGGGCTGCACAGGGGCCCGCGGGGCGCCCGACAAAGAGATATAGTGGTCTATGGACTATCATATAGACTGGTTTATCAGTCTATATGATATACTGTAATCTTCGTAAATGTTTGTTCTATAATATTATCAAATAAAAAACAGTAAAACACGCTAAAGAAATGCCATTACGAGACTATGAAGAAATATGCATGAACTTAATATTCACTTAACTCTTTGCCATTTAAAACTTTGCGACTCAACTTTTATCATGAAAGGTATCAATAGAAGCGCAATTTTATTAGCTTTCCATTGGTGTATTTCGTTATCTGATAAATTAATTAGAACCATGCATAAATTAGCGTTAAATAAATAAATAAAATCATCAATCGGGTAATTTTCCCGATTGATGTTATTTATTCACTTATATATTTCGTTTTCTGATAAATGAATTAGTACCATGTATAAATTAGCGTTGCCTAAATAAATAACCTCATCAATCGGGAAAATTATCAGATTGATGATTTTATTTATTTAGTTAACGCTAATTTATGTATGGTTCTAATTCATTTATCAGATAACGAAATATAGCAATGGAAAGCTAATAAAATTGCGCTTCTATTGATACCCTTCATGATAAAAGTTGACTCGCAAAGTTTTAAATGGCGAAGAGTTGAAGTGAATATTAAGTTCATGCATATTTCTTCATAGTCTCGTAATGGCATTTCTTTAGCGTGTTTTACTGTTTTTTATTTGATAATATTATAGAACAAAAAATTTACGAAGATTACAGTATATCATATATAATGATAAACCAGTCTATATGATCCGTATATATAAAATATAATATATATATATATATATATATATATATATATATATATATATAATATATATATATATATATATATGAATCCGAGCGGCCCTCCGATTTCGGGCCCTTGCGCGACAGGCCGATATTCCGTGCGCAGTCCAGGTATATGTATAGTGGTCTATGCCTATACTCATGCAGCACTGAAAAGCATCCTTCCCAGTGCAATACAGGACAATATTCCCAAGGTGTTATCTCTCCTCTCTCTCTCTCTCTCTCTCTCTCTCTCTCTCCTCTCTCTCTCTCTCTCTCTCTCTCTCTCTCTCTCTCTCCAATTTGTCTCTAATGAGGATTTTCTGCCTTATTATATATTTTCCAAACTTCCCGCATAAACCTTCTAAGAGCTTGTGTATCGCCTTGCCTTCTTAACTAAATGGACTTGAGAGCTTGTGTTAATTAATACCATTTAATTATCTTCTGCCTTTCCTTTCCCCTAATTAGTCACCTACATATAAACAATAGGCGTTAATTCATCTTTGGTAAATTCATCTTTATTGTATACATCAGCCCAACACCTTAATTCCCCACCATAAATAAATATAAGTAGGCAAAGGTAAGGCTCAAACTATAGCCTTTAATAGTTTTTGTACTGTGTTTTATCCATTTTTTCCCTATTTTATCGTTTCTCTTTCTCCTTCTCTTCTTGCACGTATCTACCATCTTTTTTATTTTATATTTTACTGTACCTCAATCCTTCTTTCTTAACGGCCTCGTCCCTTTCCTCACAATGTTCTCGTCTCTCTCTCTCTCTCTCTCTCTCTCCTCTCTCTCTCTCTCTCTCACTCTCTCTCTCTCTCTCTCTCTCTCTCTCTCTTCTCTCATTGATAGCTATAGCCTGTAAGAAACATTTCACTTCCCTTTTCAACACGGCAGATGCCCTTTCCTAACCTGTTTATTATTTTTTCATACATCTGTAATGTCCTGATCCTTTCATCTTTCACTTCGCCCTTTAACTACACCGAGATTCTACTACACCAACGACGTGCTGCTCTTCCCACCAATTCGAGAGAACTGGAACCCAAAATGCCAGGGGTCGCTGGCAGTCTTAACTCACTTTTTTGATAATAAGTTGGTCTACTGGAAAACAAAATATGGGCTTATTCCACTGCACTTAAAACACAAAAGTGTAATATTAAGAACGATTTTCTTATATGTATATTGCATAGAAGCCTGATTCTGTAAAACATTGTATATAACCAAATAACCAAGTAGGTTATAGTTGAGGAGGCGAGGTAAATGCTACTCTATGATATTATATAGTCAATAACGAATGTTTAGAAGTTATCTATACCTAGGCAGTCATATTTTCCTGTTATTATTGTGTATCAATCAGATAGAAAGCCTGGAAGTGCAATGAGTCGACGCGTGAAGTCGTAATGTTTTGATTCAATCTCCCCGCCACAATCTCCCCGCCCACCACTCCCCGCCGCAGCGTGTCGCCTCCACAATTATAACCTACATTGTCGCAGCAACAAGCCGATTTCGGCATTCTTTATTCTTCGTTTTTCCAAGGCATTGCTTATTGTATTTTGACAAGCGTTTGCCAGACGCAGCAGTACTGTCTTAGAAAACAGTGTGAACATCACCCAAATTTTACATGCCACAATATACATGTAAAAAATATATTAAGCTTTGCTACTCGAGGCGAGTAATTTGCATTAAATTGCTATTATAGAGCCTTCCATCGTAATGCATGTCATCCATATAATTAGTAGAACAACAGAAGAACTATATTTTTTGGTATTCAGATGCGGTGCATCAATGTTTATCGCGAAATTAATTTATGAAAAATATTAGTCGCGGAGCCAAAACACAGTAGACCAACCTTTGAGTTAAAACTGCCAGCGACCACTGGCATTTCTCGAGTTTTCAGATCATTGGAATTAAGGAAACCTTGATGTAGGGTGATGGGTAATGGGTGAGTGAATGGGTGGGTGATGGGTAATGGGTGTGGGGTGATGGGTGAGTGAATGGGTGGGGGGTGATGGGTGATGGGTGAGGGAATAGGTGGGAGGTGATGGGTAATGGGTGAGTGAATGGGTGTGTGGTGATGGGTAATGGGTGAGTGAATGGGTGGGGGGTGATGGGTAATGGGTGAGTTAATGGGTGGGGGGTGATGGGTAAGGCGTTAATACATACATTTCTACATCCATGATTTCAGGAAAGTTAGAAAGGGCTATCTGGAGAGTCTGTGTTTGGTGGGCCGAAGGCCCACCATAAATAAAAGAAATAAAATTTATGTTTAAAACATAAATACAATCGTAAAGGGTTAATAAAAAGAAGTGAAATAAAATAAAAGAAGTAAATAAAAAATAAATAATAACATGAATATTAATTAAATGAATAATAATTATGAATAAGCATAAAATTTATTATTTACAAACTTTATTTTTATATATAAAAACCAACCATCCACTTGGATGGTTGGTTTTTGGCAGAGTAGAGCATAGAGAGAGAGAGAGAGTTAATGCATAACATTCTCGGTTAACGAGAATGATCGAGAATCGAGGTTAACGATTATGTGGCTTTAACCAACCTTCTTACGTCAGGTATATATTTATATACTTTCTCTCTCTTATATCTTCTTATATTTCTCTATCTTTCTCTCTCGAGGATATATAATATATGTTATATATAAAGATATATAATATCGGCATTATATATAAAGATATATAATATCGTAATTAATATATATTTATGTGTATGTGTGTATTTATCTAGTTGTATTTTACAGGGCCAGAGCAATGCTCGTGTGGCCCCGTCTCCATATCAACATTTTTATCATTCATCCTTAGTGCTTTGTGTTGGCCGAAGCCAGCACCCCGGAGAGCAGGTCACAAACCCCGGCTAACACCCGGTACCCATTCACTGCTGGGTGGACAGGGGCTCGGGTTTTAAGGAAACAACCCATCTGTTTCCTTACCCATCTTTTCCGGGATCGAACCCGGGACTTCTCGGTTGTGAACCGAGCGTGCTAACCACTACACTACGGAGTACCCTTTGTGTGTGTGTGTGTGTGTGTGTGTGTGTGTGTGTGTTGTGTGTGGTGTGGTGTGTGTTGTGTGTGTGTGTGTGTGTGTGTGTGTGGTGTGTGTGTGTGTGTGTGTGTGTGTGTGTGTGTGTGTGGTGTGTGTGTGTGTGTGTGTGTGTGTGTGTGTGTGTGTGTGTGTGTGTGTGTGTGTGTGTGTGTGTGTGTGTGTGTGTGTGTGTGTGTGTGTGTGTGTTGTGTGTGTGTGTGTGTGTGTGTGTGTGTGTGTGGTGTGTGTGTGTGTGTGTGTGTGTGTGTGTGTGTGTGTGTGTGTGTGTGTGTGTGTGTGTGTGTGTGTGTGTGTGTGTGTGTGTGTGTGTGTGTGTGTGTGTGTGTGTGTGTGTGTGTGTGTGTGTGTGTGTGTGTGTGTGTGTGTGTGTGTGTGTGTGTGTGTGTGTGTGTGTGTGTGTGTGTGTGTGTGTGTGTGTGTGTGTGTGGTGTGTGTGTGTGTGTGTGTGTGTGTGTGTGTGTGTGTGTGTGTGTGTGTGTGTGTGTGTGTGTGTGTGTGGTGTGTGTGTGTGTGTGTGTGTGTGTGTGTGTGTGTGTGTGTGTGTGTGTGTGTGTTTGTGTGTGTGTGTGTGTGTGTGTGTGTGTGTGTGTGTGTGTGTGTGTGGTGTGTGTGTGTGTGTGTGTGTGTGTGTGTGTGGTGTGTGTGTGTGTGTGTGTGGTGTGTGTGTG
>JACEEZ010019081.1:417500-420000 GCA_016584305.1 Chionoecetes opilio | reverse complement strand
AAAAATTGCCGAAAATACCCATTGTAAAAAAATTGCCGAAAGATACCCATATTGTAAAAAAATTGCCGATAGATATCCATATTGTAAAAAAATTGCCGAAAGATACCCATATTGTAAAAAAATTGCCGAAAGATACCCATATTGTAAAATAATTGCCGAAAGATACCCATATTGTAAAAAAATTGCCGAAAGATACCCATATTGTAAAATAATTGCCGAAAGATACCCATATTGTAAAAGAATTGCCGAAAGATACCCATATTGTAAAGAAATTGCCGAAAGATACCAATATTGTAAAAAAATTGCCGAAAGATACCCCTATTGTAAAAAAAAAATGCCGAAAGATACCAATATTGTAAAAAAATTGCCGAAAGATACCAATATTGTAAAAAAAATTGCCGAAAGATACCCCTATTGTAAAATAAATTGCCGAAAGATGCTCACATTGTAAAAAAAAATTGCCGAAAGATACCCATATTGTAAAAAAATTGCCGAAAGATACCCATATTGTAAAAAACATTGCCGAAAGATACCCATATTGTAAAAAAATTGCCGAAAGATGCCCACAATTGTATATAAAAAAAAAATCCCGAAAGATGCCCACATTGTAAAAAAAAAAAAAGTTTGCCGAACATACGTACATAGTACATACATAATAATACGTACGCAATACCACCGTACATACATACATACATAGTAAATTAATCGGTTGAGAAAATAATATAAAAAAAAAAATTATCCCAGAAAGTCAATGTTTTGCAGAATATATAAGAAACAAAAGAGGAAATGAAAAAAATAATAACTAAAGCAGTTCACTCAGCCATGCATGGATTTACGATATTTACGTCAATTTATATATTTTTTATTTACATCTATAACAGTTTAACAAAAGAAAAAAAAAAGAAGAAAAAAAACGTCAATTAATACATCTTTGAACCAGGAAGTCAGGATAAAAAAGAAATAAAACACATACAAACACACACACACACACACACACACACACACACACACACACACACACACACACACACACACACACATACACTTATCTCGTCGCCCTAGGCCTTATGGGACAAGAGAGAAAAATAACAAAAGAATATGAAAGCGGGGGAAAATAAGTGAAATATCTGTAATGACATCAGGATACAAGACGTAATTTATAATGATGATGATAATGATGACGATGATGATGATGATGATGTTGATAATGATGATGATGATGATGTTGAAAGTAATAATGATAATACTGACATTAACAAAACAATAGTATGTACAACTTGTCTTTTTTCATATTATATACGACTATTTTTTTATTTTATATATACGTAATTTCTTATATGAAAAAGAGAGAGAGAGAGAGACGAGAGAGAGAGAGAGAGAGAGAGAGAGAGAGAGAGAGAGAGAGAGAGAGAGGAGAAGAGAGAGAGAGAGAGAGAAGAGAAGGAGAGAGAGAAGAGAGAGAGAGAGAGAGAGAGAGAGAAGAGGAGAGAGAGAGAGAGAGAGAGAGAGAGGAGAGAGAGAGAGAGAGAGAGACGAGAGAGAGAGAGAGAGAGAGATTTACACATCACTAATCCCAAGCTAATAGAAACACCAGAAGTGAGAAAAGAGGAGAGTAAAAAACATGACGAGGAAAACGCACATAATAAGAAAGATAATAAAGAGAGATAGAAGACCCACATACATATATTTAATCTTACTTCACTGGGTAACTCATCCTGTCTCTCATCCTGTCTCTCTCTCTCTCTCCTCTTCTCTCTCTCTCTCTCTCTCTCTCTCTCTCTCTCTCTCTCTCTCTCTCTCTCTCTCTAACACAACAGACTTTACAGAAAAATCACTTATCTTCGTTGGACCTCTTGATTACAGAGTGTAATAGAGAGAGTGAAAAATTGAATTTTAGACCTAAACCCGCGGGACACTAATACTGTGATACTAACAATAAAAAGTCTGAAAGATACTCGTTCTGTGGGCTCAGATGGGATATCGCTTAAGTTCATCAAGGATGCCTTATGTATTATTGGCTTTTACCCAACTTGCATAATCAATACTTCTATCGTTACCGGTGTATTTCCCCTGGCCTGGAAACATGCTCATGTCATTCCTTTGTTTAAGAAAGGTGATTTCAACAATGTGACTAACTATCGCCCAATTTCTCTTTTACCAGTACTCTCTAAGATTTTAGAAAAAATTGTATCTAGTCAACTCTCAAACTTCTTAGAAGATAACAAATATATCTCTAACTGCCAGCATGGTTTTAGACCTAAGCTTTCTACCGAGTCTGCTCTAACTGTGATAACTGATAAAATATATAACAATATGGATAATAAGAAAATATCTCTTGTTAACATTATGTGATTTATCAAAAGCATTTGACAGTGTCAGCCACAGTATTCTCCTAAGAAAATGTTCTAACCTTAACATGGACTCCTTCTGGCTTAACAGCTATCTTTGTAACAGAAGTCAGTCTGTCAAGTTACAAAAAGTAACATCAAAAAAAGAAAAT
>JACEEZ010019081.1:395000-410000 GCA_016584305.1 Chionoecetes opilio | reverse complement strand
ATGATGATGATGAGTAGGCTTAATAACATACAAAATTATTATCTCTCTCCTCTTCCTTTGCTATAGTGATGACCGCAATACACTAATCTAAGGTTTGTTGTTGTTTCAAAGCATATCTTGATTTCATAATGATTCTCAATAACAATTAAGTAGAGGTATCGCATTGTATCGGTATCCACAAAGCATCGGTCCTATGAAGAGTATCGGAACTTCGGTATCGGCTCGGAGAATCGCTATCGGGAAAACTATTGGCATGAATACACCGTCTCTCTTTTATCGGACAAGTTCCTTTTTTTTATATATAGTTGCATAAAATAGTTGTAATTTTATAGTTGTATATATTATAGCCAAGTAGCCCTCCTTATGGTGTCTCTATCCTGTATAGCACATTATTGTCAACTAAAACTACGTATAATTCATCAGTTTCCTCACGATCAAGCTATAGATGCCCTCCTTATGGTGTCTCTATCCTGTATAGCACATTATTGTCAACTAAAACCACGTATAATTCATCAGTTTCCTCACGATCAAGCTATAGAAAAAGAGTAAATGATGAATAAAATGGTCATTAATAAAGGTAATGATGGGCGCATGCCGCGGTGTCGTCTCCGTGTCATTGTTTATCGAGGGACCGTCACGAGTATATGTACACTACGCGCCAAAATATTGTTCGCCGCATCATAACAGACGCTCCCATAAGGGAATTCTGAAAATGTACTCTATAGCAGCCTAGTGACTTCCGAGAGAGATATCCTACATATGGCAGCTTTTTTTAAAGCACGGGCAGTCCATCAAGACCGTTGAGGAATGTTCAGATGCCACTTGTCAATTATAGACGAAGCATTTTGAAAAGGATCGCCTCACTCCCCGCGAGTAATTTGAACAGACGCGCGTTGGTATAACTATCATTATTTTCATAATGGGTGGCACGAAAGACCTAAAAAAGGAGCAAATTAAAGTTATTGTGACTCTACACAAACCAGAGAGGCCAGAGGAAGAAATATCAAGGATTGTGAGTGTTACGAGGAAATGTGTGATGAAGTGGGTGGAGAGTTTCGTATAGGGTGGCAGGGTGGCAACACCATAACATAAAGAAGTCGCCACAGCGAGGATGTAAATGTCATATCGTAATAATTTTCTTGCTCTTATTTGAGGATGGGCATCCACTTGACGTTTCATTACATTTACGGTGCTTGCTGATGTTTTACATCCTCGCTGTGGCCACTTCTTTATGTTACGGTGTTGCCACCCCGCCACGTTCACGAAACTCTCCACCCACTTCATCACACATTTCCTCGTAACACCCGCAATCCTTGATATTTCTTCCTCTGGACCGGTATTACCAAAGAGATCATAGTTAAGAACGTTTATCATAGCTGGACAAAATGGCCCATTTTAGTCACAACTGGCTGGCGGATATCATAAATTGTGGGGGGACTATCACAAACCGCGCGGGAGGCTAAGAGTGGGTTCACCGAGTTCTAGCGCGACTATGATAACGGCTCCGCGACTATGATAAACTTTCCAGCTGTTAACAAGGCCGAGACACAATAACAGCCTCAGTGAAGAAATATTCGCCCACATAGGGATGTGTTGAGTGAGCTGAGTGATGCACAGGTGATTAGGAAATACCGAGTAGACCGTGTGAGGGCTAAGAGTGAGTTCACCGAGTTCTAGCGCGACTATGATAAACTTTCCTTCTGTCAACAGGGCCGAGACACAATAACAGCCTCAGTGAAGGAATATTCGCCCACATAGGGATGTGTTGAGTGAGCTGAGTGATGCACAGCTGATTAGGAAATACCGAGTAGACCGTGTGAGGGCATATTTTTCCTCACCAACTTTGTACAAACAGCTTTAAGATCGAAAACATCGCCATCTGGCAACTCTGTTTCGTGTTTACACAGATACTGCTCAACGGTACATCTATATGCTTTATTTTCGGGAATGAATTACTATATTACTCTCTGTGTCACTGCCCTAAACATGTTATAAGCATAAGGGAAGAAATATCAACCCATAAAACGTGGTCAAAGGATGAATTTACTGATTATATAACCATTTTAAAGAAACAATGACGCTATATTTAGCAGACGCCTATGATAAACAATTGTGCTAGATTCCAAACTTATGATAAATGGCGTATGATAAAAATGTATCATATCCAAGATTTATGATAAATATTTGTCATAGCTATGATTAAGTTTTGGTAATACCGGTCCTGGCCTCTCTGCTTTGTGTAGTCACAATAATTTCAATTTGCTCCTTTTTTAGGTCTTTCTTGCCACCCATTACGAAAATAATGATAGTTATACCAACGCGCGTCTGTTCAAATTACTCGCGGGGAGTGAGGCGATCCGTTTCAAAATGCTACGTCTATATAATTGACAAGTGGCATCTGAACATTCCTCAACGGTCTTGATGGACTGCCCGTGCTTTAAACAAGCTGCCATATGTAGGATATCTCTCTCGGAAGTCACTAGGCTGCTATAGAGTACATTTTCAGAATTCCCTTATGGGAGCGTCTGTTATGATGCGGCGAACAATATTTTGGCGCGTAGTGTACATATACTCGTGACGGTCCCTAGATAAACAATGACACGGAGACGACACCGCGGCATGCGCCCTCTATACTCAGTTTTTTTTTTAGGGTAATGAATCTGGAGAGTATATATATAGTGCCGTAAAATCACAATATATGCTTACGATGAGTCTCCTGAATGACTTATGATGGAAATAACAATAATAACAACGGTAATAATAATAATAATAATAATAATAATAATAATAATAATAATAATAACATCGAAACCAAGTCAAAATAGAAATAACAATAGAATAACGATATAAATAACAATATTAATAACGGTAATAATGATGATGATGTTAATAATAATAATAATAATAATAATAATAATAATAATAATAATAATAATAATAATAATAATAATAATAATAACATCAAAACCACGTTAAAAAACATTACCAACAACAACAGCACCAATTACGACAAGGTTTTTTTCTGTTCTCTCCAACGTATACACAAAGGCAACAAAAGTGTAACATAATAACACGCGCGTCTGCCCTTGACAACACCAAGGCACGAGTGTTGCACCAAGCCCGGGTTAACAAAGGTGTAGGTATAGCGTACCTGTCCCGCAACAAGTGCCATCGTCCGTGGGTGCATGGCCGTCACACCCACCCACCCACCCACCCACTAACCCGCAGTGCCTTCACCCACGCCCACCTTGAGCAGCGGTGCGCCGTCCTCCACCCATCCACCCACCCACCCCACCACACTGTAGGGGTGTTATATATAGCCACCAGGATGGGCAGCCTCATGGGGATACACAACCCACACAACAATCTGCCTGTCATGCCACGCCTAGAGTAAAATAAGGTTCAACTTCCACGTGCACCCGCCATCGAATATTTAGGTGGTGTGGTCCTCGCCTTGCTGCAGTGAGGGCCACGGCGGCGTGAGGGTTCGGGCACGCCTGCTGCTGCTGTCGCTATAGTGAGGCGGGGAAGGCAGCAGCATCACACCCGCCATGGCTGTCCCTTATGTACCTAACACCCAAACATTCGGTGGCACTTCATCAAAAGTTCACCGCCAACCTGTGTCGTAAAACCATGACCTTGGTCGGGCCGGCGCCTTTGCTGCCCCGCCCTGCAGACACATTAGGGAATTAGTGGGAGTGGGTCGCGGCGCCTGGCATGCACGTTCTGGATTCCAATAACAAGAAAGCAAAGTTGTGTTTTTCATTAGCTAACCTATATGCCGGGGCGGCGGCTTGCCCCTGGCGCCCTGATGGGGGCCGCCGAGCACTCTATAGAGGCGGCGTGCTCAGCGCTGGGAGGCAACCATCACAACTAATAATTAAAGGTGATCTGCTCCGCCTCAACAACGGACGCCGACACACAAAACATTGCCGGTAAACGTTTATTTCACTCCGGTCTTGACGATAAAGGCTTCCACATCCTGCCTAGGCCTGCTGTGCTGCCCCCCCCCCCTCGCCATGGTGCCTGTGTGCTGCCTGTGTGAAGCCAGCTGCCAGGATGACGGGTGACCCACCACGCACCCGCAACACTACCACGGTGTGACCTGCATGGCGACATTACTCAATCTCCATCAAGCAGAGAAACACTCAGGAATGTATCGACCCCTGAGGGTTCGAGCCCCGTGCAGGATACACCTCCATGTAACAACAGATTGAATGAATAATAATACCCATGTCCTTGGTATTCATCGCACGCTAGATTTCGTTACGGCCTCCTCTCTAAAAACCCTCGACGCCACCATACTCGTAACCCAATGAGCGTGGCCAGGCCTGCCGCGGCGCCCCAAGACCAGATAGGCATCAAAACTGTGTGTGTGTGTGTGTGTGTGTGTGTGTGTGTGTGTGTGTGTGTGTGTGTGTGTGTGTGTGTGTGTGTGTGTGTGTGTGTGGCCGTAGTGGCCAGCCGGAGATTGGTTCTAGATCACAGATATATTATATAACAGTCTGCTGGGGAAGGCTGTTGCTACACGGCTCACGTTGTGCGCTGCGTGGCTCAGGAAGTCCTGCCCAGATAACACCCACGTTCACTGCCTTGAGAGTAGAGTAGCTGTGCGGGCTAAACAAATACTTGTGTACTGTTAATCATGACTTAAGTGGCGCGTGGCTCGGTTAGCAGTGCTCCATCAGTGATTATTAATCTTACGACCCTGCAGGGCTGTACAGCTTTCCTCAAGGACCACAGCGCGCGATGTGACGACTTTCACTTCACCGCACTCATCACCGCAGACTATGTACTTATACCCAAGGCCAAGAGAGAGCCCTTACTTAAACCTGGCCTTATACCCTTGGCCTTGCTAATACCTGGCCTTCCTTATTCCCTTGGCCTTACTTATACCTAGCAGCAATTCACGAACAACCTTATCATTGGAATATTTTACTTACGATGATTTATGAATAACCTTATCATTGAGAGGCTGTTTTTACGTATGTCTAGTCACTAGTGCATCTTATCTCTCGTGGATGACTTTGTTGTTTATAGCCACGTTACTAAGCAATTATGATGAGTTAGTCTGTGCCGTACTATACTCTCACCGCTGTCATAATCCAGCCTCGTATAAATGTTCACGTCTAAATCCCACGTGTATGTGATGTCACGTCACACGCCATGCACTCGAGGCTTGAAAATTATATGAGTGAGTCAGAAAAACGTGATATCAGCCAACCACCGGGCGATAATTCCAGGGCCAACCTACCACTATACCACCACCACCGAATGTAGGAAAAATGGCACAGGAAAAATGGCACAGAGAAAAATGGCACAGGGAAAAATGGCACGGGAAAAAATGGCACAGGAAAAAATGGCACGGAAAAAAATGGCACGGGAAAAAATAGCACGGGAAAAAATGGCACAGGAAAAAATAGCACAGGAAAAAATGGCACAGGAAAAATGGCACAGGAAAAATGGCACGGGAAAAAATAGGACAGGAAAAAATAGCACAGGAAAAAATGGCACAGGAAAAAATGGCACAGGAAAAATGGCACAGAGAAAAATGGCACGGGAAAAAATAGCACAGGAAAAAATAGCGCAGGAAAAAATGGCACAGGAAAAAATGGCACAGGAAAAAATGGCACGGAAAAAAATGGCACGGGAATAGCACAGGAAAAAATGGCACAGGAAAAAATAGCCCGGGAAAAAAATGGCACAGGAAAAAATAGCACGGGAAAAAAAATGGCACAGGAAAAAATAGCACGGGAAAAAATAGCACAGGAAAAAAATGGCACAGGAAAAAATAGCACGGGAAAAAATGGCACAGGAAAAAATGGCACAGGAAAAAATAGCACGGGAAAAAATGGCACAGGAAAAAATAGCACGGGAAAAATGGCACGGGAAAAATGGCACAGGAAAAAATAGCCCGGGAAAAAATGGCACAGGAAAAAATGGCACAGGGAAAAATGGCACGGGAAAAAATGGCACAGGAAAAAATAGCCCGGGAAAAAATGGCACAGGAAAAAATGACACAGGAAAAAATGGCACAGGGAAAATGGCACGGGAAAAAATGGCACGGGAAAAAATGGCACAGGAAAAAATGGCACGGGAAAAAATGGCACGGGAAAAAATGGCACAGGAAAAAATGGCACAGGAAAAAATGGCACAGGAAAAAATGGCACGGGAAAAAATGGCACGGGAAAAAATGGCACAGGAAAAAATGGCACAGGAAAAAATGGCACAGGAAAAAATGGCACGGGAAAAAATAGCACAGGAAAAAATGGCACAGGAAAAAATGGCACAGGAAAAAATGGCACAGGAAAAAATAGCACGGGAAAAAATGGCACAGGAAAAAATGGCACGGGAAAAAATGGCACAGGAAAAAATGGCACGGGAAAAAATAGCACAGGAAAAAATGGCACAGGAAAAAATGGCACAGGAAAAAATGGCACAGGTAAAAATGGCACAGGAAAAAATAGCACGGGAAAAAATAGCACAGGAAAAAATGGCACAGGAAGAAATGGCACAGGAAAAAGTGGCACAGGAAAAAATGGCACAGGAAAAAATGACAGAAAAAATGGCACAGGAAAAAATAGCACAGGAAAAAATGACACAGGAAAAAATAGCACGGGAAAAAATAGCACGGAAAAAAATGGCACAGGAAAAAATGACACAGAAAAAAATGGCACAGGAAAAAATGACACAGAAAAAAATGGCACAGGAAAAAATGACAACAGGAAAAATGGCACAGGGAAAAATAGCACGGGAAAAAATGGCACAGGAAAAAATGACAGAAAAAAATGTCACAGGAAAAAATGACAACAGGAAAAATGGCACAGGAATAAATGGCACGGAAAAAAATAGCACGGGAAAAAATGGCACAGGAAAAAATGGCACAGGAAAAAATGACAGAAAAAAATGGCACAGGAAAAAATGGCACAGAAAAAAATGGCACAAGAAAAAATGGCACAGAAAAAAATGGCACAGGAAAAAATGACAGAAAAAAATGGTTCAGGAAAAAATGGCATAGGAGAAAATGACAGGAAAAAATGGCATATTCTTCAGGCTAGGAATAAACAGCACATTTTCTTATATATAAATTATTCAAATATATAAAGTATTAACATATTTGTTTCCTTAATAACCTAACCTAACATAGACTATCATAATCGACACCATAGGATGCCATTACTTGTATATGCTATTTTTTCCTACTCCAAATTTTGTGACATAATTTTTCCGGTGCCATTTTTTCCTGTGCCATTTACTTAGTGCCATTTTTTCCGAGCACCACCACCACCACCACCACTGCACTCCATTGCCCTATATCCTTCACCCACGGTCCACTTGCCCTCCCTCGCACGCTGAGATACCACCCCTCAGCGCCTCTCCCCGCCATGTGCCAGGCGCTCCACACCACTCAGCAGGAAGGGTTATTATCACACCAAAATAACTCCAGAACGTTCACCACCGGATCTGTCTCGCCTCCTCAGTGCTTTGTGGCGTTCGTCCGTGGCCTTGTATTTGTCATGCTTCCTGTAACACATCCTCACTCGCCCCTCTAACCATTAACTTATGCAGCACGATCTATACTTCAATAATATGGGATTCAAGACTTCTACAGCATCTAACAGCGGTGCGGCGTCTGTCATTGGCCTTGTGGTTACTGTAGGGGAGAGCGGGGCAGGTTGCATCGAGGGTAGGTTGCATCATTGCCTCTAACTCGCATGTTATCACACGTACATCGTCTTAATGCCACTACTACTACTACTACTACTACTACAACTACAACAATAATAATAATAAAAAAAGTTAATGCGAGTTAGAGGCAATGATGCAACCTACCCTCGATGCAACCTGCCCCGCTCTCCCCTACTTCCTGTAACGCACCCTTTTACTCGCCCTTTCAACCATCATTGTTACCTAACGCCGTCTACTTTAGTACTTAAGTTCATTTCCTCATGTATGTATATCATGGATTTTTTTCCCTGTATGCCTTCGGGTGAAAATAAAATTATTATTATTATTATTATTATTATTATTATTATTATTATTATTATTATTTTACTTCAATGATATGGGATTCAAGCCTTCTTCTACAGTGTCTAAGAATAACGGCAGTATTAATTCGCCTTCTGCAGTAGTTCCCGATCACCTCTTTATGCCTATTCTAATACCCTTTCTACTGTATTATTATCTATTATTTTCTGTTATTTTTTTTATTCACCTCTTTTATTAACTGTTTATTATGCTAGCGGCCCTTTTGTTATTCCTTCTTATTTTTTGTCCTTGGTCAGTCAGTCCCTTATGATGTAAAAAAAATAACAAATAAATAAAAATATCTGCCCCGTCACAAGTATACTTACGATTATTACTGTGTTGTTATATGACGTTAGCTGTGTTTAATATGGACAGTGTGATTTTTTTTACCTAATTTATGCGGTATTTTGTATGGGTCAATGTCAGAGAGAGAGAGAGAGAGAGAGAGAGAGAGAAGAGGGAGAGAGAGAGAGAGAGAGAGAGAGAGAGAGAGAGAGAGAGAGAGAGAGAGAGAGAGAGCGCACATGTGTGTTGTTACAAGGATATCTAACTCTTCACAGCTTTGTTTTCGTTCCGTTATAACATTATAGTCACCCTGAACGTATACATCTCTCTCTCTCTCTGTCTGTGTGTGTGTGTGTGTGTGTGTGTGTGTGTGTGTGTGTGTGTGTGTGTGTGTGTGTGTGTGTATACAAGGCAAGGAAATTATGAATACAACACTTGAAATATAGACTACACCCACACACACCCACACCCACACACACACACCCACCCACCCACCCACCCCCACCCACCCACCCACCCACACACACACACCGACAACCCTGACCACACTGACTCAACTTTATCTTTATCCATTTATTTATATCCATGAAGATAAATTACAAGATTATCACTCTAGGGAAAGTTTGTGTGGAATGCGAAGTTTATCATATCAAAAGTAATGTCTTCTACTTTGCTTATGCTTGGAGAGAGAGAGAGAGAGAGAGAGAGAGAGAGAGAGAGAGAGAGAGAGAGAGAGAGAGAGAGAGAGGAGAGAGAGAGTGTGTGTGTGTACATAATAATGCTTTGGATGCCTAACTTGCTGTTTCTTTGGCCTTCTTACGACTTGAATTCCCAAGGCTAATATACAAGATTATCCATATATATTATCCATGTGAATTCCCTTCCTTCAAAGTCATATATATTATCCATGTGAATTCCCTTCCTTCAAAGCCATATATATTATCCATGTGAATTCCCTTCCTTCAAAGCCATATATATTATCCATGTGAATTCCCTTCCTTCAAAGCCATATATATTATCCATGTGAATTCCCTTCCTTCAAAGCCATATATATTATCCTTGTGAATTCCCTTCCTTCAAAGCCATATATATTATCCTTGAGAATTCCCTTCCTTCAAAGCCATATATATTATCCATGTGAATTCCCTTCCTTCAGCCATATATATTATCCTTGAGAATTCCCTTCCTTCAAAGCCATATATATTATCCTTGAGAATTCCCTTCCTTCAAAGCCATATATATTATCTTTGAGAATTCCCTTCCTTCAAAGCCATATATATTATCCATGTGAATTCCCTTCCTTCAAAGCCATATATATTATCCTTGAGAATTCCCTTCCTTCAAAGCCATATATATTATCCATGTGAATTCCCTTCCTTCAAAGCCATATATATTATCCATGTGAATTCCCTTCCTTCAAAGCCATATATATTATCCATGAGAATTCCCTTCCTTCAAAGCCATATATATTATCCATGTGAATTCCCTTCCTTCAAAGCCATATATATTATCCATGTGAATTCCCTTCCTTCAAAGCCATATATATTATCCTTGTGAATTCCCTTCCTTCAAAGCCATATATATTATCCATGTGAATTCCCTTCCTTCAAAGCCATATATATATTATCCATGTGAATTCCCTTCCTTCAAAGCCATATATATTATCCTTGTCATAGACCACTGTATACCTGGACTGCACACGCGACAATGTTTTGAATTGCGGGGCTGCATAGGGGCCTGCGGGGCGCCCGACAAAGAGATATAGTATCTATGGACTATCATATAGACTGGTTTATCAGTATATATGATATACTGTAATCTTCGTAAATGTTTGTTCTATAATATTATCAAATAAAAAACAGTAAAACACGCTAAAGAAATGCCATTACGAGACTATGAAGAAATATGCATGAACTTAATATTCACTTCAACTCTTCGCCATTTAAAACTTTGCCAGTCAACTTTTATCATGAAGGGTATCAATAGAAGCGCAATTTTATTAGCTTTCCATTGATGTATTTCGTTATCTGATAAATGAATTAGAACCATGCATAAATTAGCGTTAAATAAATAAATAAAATCATCAATCGGGTAATTTTCCCGATTGATGATGTTATTTATTTACTTATATATTTCGTTTTCTGATAAATGAATTAGTACCATGTATAAATTAGCGTTGACTAAATAAATAACCTCATCAATCGGGAAAATTACCCGATTGATGATTTTATTTATTTATTTAACGCTAATTTATGCATGGTTCTAATTCATTTATCAGATAACGAAATACATCAATGGAAAGCTAATAAAATTGCGCTTCTATTGATACCCTTCATGATAAAAGTTGACTCGCAAAGTTTTAAATGGCGAAGAGTTGAAGTGAATGTTAAGTTCATGCATATTTCTTCAGAGTCTCGTAATGGCATTTCTTTAGCGTGTTTTACTGTTTTTTATTTGATAATATTATAGAACAAACATTTACGAAGATTACAGTATATCATATATACTGATAAACCAGTCTATATGATCCGTATATATATATATATATATATATATATATATATATATATATATATATATATATATGTGTGTGTGAATCCGAGCGGCCCTCCGACTTCAGGCCCTTGTGCGACAGGCCGATATTCCGTGCGCAGTCCAGGTATACAGTGGTCTATGTCCTTGTGAATTCCCTTCCTTCAAAGCCAAATATATTATCCTTGTGAATTCCCTTCCTTCAAAGCCACCTATCATCACATCACCTTGGGAACTAGATACATCCCACCGACACCACTGTAACACTCTCATTTATGTTTATAGCTATGCACCCTACGCCTACACCCTACGCATTGGTTTGATAACTGGTCTGTACTCTGGGACTGAGAGTGCTGTGAAGTGTGGGGCAGGTGTATCCAGCTTCTTTCCTGTGAATACAGGAGTGAGGCAAGGGTGCGTCCTTGCCCCATCACTTTTCAACGCTTGTATGGACTGGGTATTGGACAAGGTTGTAGATCAAAGAGATTGTGGAGCATCCGTCGGCAACACCAAGATCACTGATCTTGTTTTTGCCGATGATGCAGTAATCTTTGCTGAGTCGCTGGAGGTCCTGGTGATGGCTCTCGAGGCGCTGCACGAGGAGGCAAAGCCTTTGGGACTTGCGGTCTCCTGGCTCAAGACCAAGGTCCAGGTGTTTGGAGACTTACTAGATGAAGCAGTACAGTCTGTTCATGCGTGTGGCGAGGACATTGAGATCTTGGAAAGTTTTACATACCTTGGTAGCGCAGTCCATAATGACGGTGGGTCACGTCAAGAAGCCTTACGGCGGATTGGCATAGCCCACGGTGTTATGGACTCGCTCAGCAGGAGTATTTGGCGTTGTCGGTACCTGTGCAGGAGGACAAAGATCCGGATCTTCAAGTCGCTTGTGATCCCTGTCTTACTCTATGGTTGTGAGACATGGACACTAAATAGTGACTTGAAGAGACGAATCAATGCCTTTGGTAATAAGTGTCTTCGCAGAATCATGGGGTATCGCTGGGATGATTACGTGTCAAATCAGCGATTAAACCGTGAGACTGAATCGAG
The DNA here is from genome assembly GCA_016584305.1 of Chionoecetes opilio. Taxonomy (NCBI): domain Eukaryota; kingdom Metazoa; phylum Arthropoda; class Malacostraca; order Decapoda; family Majidae; genus Chionoecetes; species Chionoecetes opilio. The sequence continues at coordinate 398,105 of JACEEZ010019081.1, read as the reverse complement.
GCCTATTACCTGCATAGTCCGTCAGCGCCAACTTCGGCTATATGGGCATGTGGCACGCTACCCTGAAACCGATCCTTCCCATCGGGTTGTATCTGTAAGAGACAATCCGGCGTGGAGGAGGCCAAGGGGGCGCCCACAAGGCTCGTGGCTGGGGCAAGTTGATGTTTCTTGTCGAGAGCTGCTTGGTATGGGAAAGGAGCCTGCATGGGAACTCGCGCGTGGTGACCCCCGGGAGTGGCGTCGTAGGGTGGGTGAGGCGACGCGCCCCCCGGCGTATGCCCCCAATGATTGATTGATTGACCCTACGCCTGTGTTACAAGTTACAAGTTACAAGTTACAAGTTGATCTATATTCTTGTAGTTAGCCTTTGGAATTTACTATAGAGAAAATACATGAAAAGAGAAAATAAAGCAATGACTGTATTTCCACAAGATGTTTTTTCCTGCTGTGTTCATATCTCTTTAGTGGAGAGAAGGGGAGAGAGAGAGAGAGAGAGAGAGAGAGAGAGAGAGAGAGAGAGAGAGAGAGAGAGAGAGAGAAGAGAGAGAGAGAGAGAGAGAGAGAGAGAGGAGAAGAGAGAGAGAGAGAGAGAGAGGATTTGATTATTGGAGCTAAGGCGACGCAGCGACGGTGGTTATTGCCGCAGAGAGAGAGAGAGAGAGAGAGAGAGAGAGAGAGAGAGAGAAAGAGAGAGAGAGAGAGAGAGAGAGAGGAGAGAGAGAGAGAGAGAGAGAGAGAGAGAGAGAGAGAGGCGATACAGTGCCGTCCTAAGTCACACCATCTTTAAGGTCTCAGTGCCAACCAGCTTTTTTTCTCTCTCTCTCTCTTCTCTCTCTCTCTCTCTCTCTCTCTCTCTCTCTCTCTCTCCTCTCTCTCTCTCCAGCATGTTCACGTTTCCTCCCACACCTCCTTTCTTCTCCCTCCTCCACTTTTCTCACTCCAATACCCCCCCCCCCTCACATCCATCCATACATACAGACATCCACTTCCCTAACTCACGATATCCATACACAAGCTTTTAATATCCACTTCCTAGGTTTACTTACATATCTCTAAATTACTCTATCCACGTACTATCCATTCTTCCCTTTCCTATCCTCTTTGCTTTCCTTCGTCCATTACTTGTTTCGTTCCCTTCTTTCTACCCTTTTTTTTTTTATATGTTTCCTTTTCATCGTTATTTTTTCGTATGTCAAAAGCTAAAGAAGAATGCGTGACAATAACATGGGAGATAAGAATGATATAGGTGAGATAAGAATGGCGATGTTGTAGTTATTATCATTATCATTAATGTCATTATAGTCATTGTTACTATTATCTTTATCATTATTGTCATTATCACTAACATCATCAACGTAAATGTATCAAGAACATCAATTGTAGTAACAATAATAATGAAAAAAAAACCAATAATAACAAAAATTGTCTAAGTAATATCAACAATTATCATAAAATTAATATTGATAAATGTCTTGAAAAAATATTAATCATAATAGTAATAAAAATAATTATAATAATAATAGTAATATAGGTAATAATAATAATAATAATAAAAATAATGATACAATATAAATAATAAATAATAATAAATAATAATAATAATAATAATAATAATAATAATAATCACAAAAAGAGATATTATATTATAATAATCATTACAATATTAATGATAACAATAGTAACAACATTACATATGCAAATACGGTCGTGATAGGTGGGAATAGGTCTCTCTCTCTCTCTCTCTCTCTCTCTCTCTCTCTCTCTCTCTCTCTCTCTCTCTCTCTCTCTCTCTCTCTCTCTCTGTTACATGAGTTAATTCCTTTGATTAAACGGTTACACGACCTTTCGAGCGAATGACTTTTCGAGCGAAAGACGATTCGAGCGAATGACTTTTCGAGCGAAAGACGATTCGAGCGAATGACTTTTCGAGCGAAAGACGATTCGAGCGAATGACTTTTCGAGCGGAGGACGCTATTCGAGCGTAGGATAGATATGCTACTATACACGCATGGTATTAAATAGTAAGGACTAAGAAATTGCTTGTTATTGTATTTTAAGAGATTTTCTGTCAGATGTCTGGTTTAGAAATTGATTTTTAGTGGTAGATCCCACCACAACACCGCCGACTGCCGCGCCACGGCAGTCGGCGGTGTTGTGGTGGGATCTCCACTATAGGAAAGTTTTGTTTTAATGCTTCTTATCTGTCCCTCTCTCTCTCTTCATACCTTCCTCTCTCCCTCCATACCTCCCTCTTTCCCTCCATCCCTCCCTCTCTTAAGGTTAGACGACCTGTTATTGTATTTTAAGAGATTTTCTAAATTGATTTTTAGTGGTAGATCCCACCACAACACCGCCGACTGCCGCGCCACGGCAGTCGGCGGTGTTGTGGTGGGATCTCCCACTATAGGAAAGTTTTGTTTTAATGCTTCTTATCTGTCCCTCTCTCTCTCTTCATACCTTCCTCTCTCCCTCCATACCTCCCTCTTTCCCTCCATCCCTCCCTCTCTTAAGGTTAGACGACCTGTTATTGTATTTTAAGAGATTTTCTGTCAGATGTCTGGTTTAGAAATTGATTTTTAGTGATAGATCCCACCACTATACCACTGTTGTGGTGGGATCTGCCACTATAGGAAAGTTTTGTTTTATCGCTTCTGCTTTATCTCGATTACTACCATATGGACTAAACTTTTGTCATATGCGTCTTCTACTAACCTTCAAACCTCTTGGCAAGCTGTTACTTTGGTCAAAATCACGGACAAAATGATCTAATAAGAATAAATAAGGTGCTCCGCCGTCGCCATCAGCACCGTTTAGACCGCAGGACGAGCGCCTCTCCCAGTCCCATCCCTCCCTCACGGACAGCAGCGAGGGTAGGTTGGGTTTAGTTTGGCTTTATTTTAAACAAAACCTAACCTTAACCTAACCTGGCCTGACTGCTGTCCGTGAGGGAGGGCTTGGCCCGCGGTCTCTGACTGCGCTGGTGGCGACGGCGGAGTTGCACCTATTTATTCTAATTAGATAATTTTTGTCCGTGATTTTGACCAAAGTAAAAACAACGCTGTAACTACAAAGTATAAAACAACGCTGAAACAGGGTAGATTATAC